>JADBJO010001729.1:25000-57500 GCA_016801955.1 Conus betulinus
ACTACAGTACAGAATGGCTGGCTGTCTATTTGCCTGTCTGTCTGTCTGTCTGTCTCTCTCTCTCTCTCCCCCCCCCCCCCCCCCCCCCCCCCCCCCCCACCTGCACCCCCACTTTCGTGCGTGGGTGCTCATGGGTGCGTGCGTGCGTGTCTGTGTGTGTATGTGTGAGCTCTCACGCCCCGCTCTCTCTCTCTCTCTCTCTCTCTCTCTCTCTCTCTCTCTCTCTCTCTAACCCCCCCCCCCCCCCCCCCCCACCTGCACCCCCACTTTCGTGCTTGGGTGCTCATGGGTGCGCGCGTGCGTGTCTGTGTCTGTGTGTGTATGTGTGAGCTCTCACGCCCCGCTCTCGCCTCTCCTCGCTCTCTCTCTCTCTCTCTCTCTCTCTCCTCTCTCTCTCTCTCTCGCTCATTCCCCATTGTATGCTCGCTTATCCGTGCGTATATGTGTGCGCTTTCGTAAATTAGAGAATGGTGTCCATATGGGTACCACTGAGTGAATTAGAGGAGGAAATTGGAGAATTGTGTCCTCTGAGGCAATGATGAATATATCCAGCCATTAAGATAATGTAAGGGGGGGGGGGGGGGGGGGGGCGACTTCAATAACATGTATCCAGTCATTCAGGAAACATTTGGGGAACGATGAAACCTCTCAAAAACGTTGTATTCATGAAAGGCTTTAGGTGAGAGTGTTTAGAAGAAATCTATTGATGCTGGGTGTATTCGGCTGTACAGAAAGTTTATGGAAGAAATCTCTCACTGCATCCAGCTATGAAGGAAATGTCTGGAAGAAATCTGTCGGTATGGGATGAGTTCAGCCTGCAGGCGTTTGGGAAATAAAGAATCTCTCAATGACAGACATATCCTGCCATTAAGGAAATTATCGAAGAACGAAAAAAAAAAAAACCCTCTCAAAATCGGATGTATCTGGTAATGAAAGTAAGGTTTTGAAAAAAAAAAGATCTGTCAATGGCAAACATATCCTGTAATTCAAAAAATGTCTAGGAGAAATCTCCCAATATTTAATGTATCCAGTCATTAAAGAAGTGTCTAGAAGAAATCTTTCCATATTTGATTTATCTAGTCATGAAACAAATATCTGGAAGAAAGCTCTCAAGATTTGATGTATCCAGTCATTAAACAAATAAACATCTGGAAGAAAGCTCTCAATATTTGATGTATCCAGACATTCAAGAAATGTCAAGAGGAAATCTCTCAATACCTGAGGTATCCAGTCAAAAAAAAAAAGAAAAAAAATATCGAGAAGAAATCTCTCAATATTTAATGTACTCAGTCATAAAAGAAAAATTTCTAGAAAAAAAAAATCTCTCAAAATTTGATATGTCCAGTCATTGAAGAAATTTCGGAAAAAAAAAATATCTCAATAACGGAGACATCAATACATTAAGGAAATTTTCCAAGAAACAAAAGGGTGGGTATATTCAGCCCTTAAGAAAGTGTCTGGAAGAAATTTATCAATAGCGGATGTACCCAAATATCAAGGGATAGTTTGTGGGAGGAAAATCTCAATAAGGATGTATCTAGTCATTAAGGAAATGTTTGGAAGAAATCTGTCATTCCCAGATCTGTCTGGCATTAAAGGACTTGTCCGTAAGAAGTGAATCGATAGCAGATGTTTCTACCCATTAAGAAAATGTTTGTTAGAAATCTCACGATAATCAGCTTATCCAGCCATGGAGGTATCGTAAGTGAAGGGGGAAAAAAAGGCAAACTACATTGAAGCTGTTTGTGACAAAACATATGTGACATGAAAGAATCATGACCATGGGAAAGCCTGTCACGTACAGAGTAGACACGGGCACAAAGGTCATAATGGTTCCAGAGATAGCTTTCAGGAACAATTCGCCGTTGATCTAGAAAAACCGACAAAAAATTGTTTGGTCCAGGGCAGAACCAACTGCACGTGAAGAGAGCAGCCTATGCAACACTTCCGCCATAGGACACATTTGCTGAAAAAGATTCATAGCTGTCACTAACTTGAAAGAACCACTGTTGGAAAGCGTGCTGTCGAAGCTCTACATTTCTTGGAGAAGGTGAACCACGTAAACCAACAAGGAGATGTGAATAACGGGCAAGGCGATGTTTTTTAAAAAGGGTATCCAGAATCACGTCTAGGCAAAATGAAAACTTCATATAAAATACTTTTTTCCCCCCCTTTTTTTTTTAGCTGTCCCACCTCTGTGCCACCTCAGTGGCAGTGCACCCACACCGCTCATTCCAACACCCTGTCCATAGCCACAGCCCGGTCCGTCCCTCCGCAACCCCGGCAATCCACGGGGATCACTCAAAGTCAAGTCGTCAAGAGGCCACCCACCGGAGGAGACTCTGCACTGCTGCCGAGTCACTTCGGTGGTGTTCAGTGGCGCCTATTCTGATCAACATACGCAGGACACTATCTACTGAGCCCCCTACTGACGACAATAATTGCTTAGTCGTGGTGCCTGCGTGAGTGAGCTCTCCCTCTGAGGGGTGCCACCACGTCCCTTCAACGACAGCCCCCATGGACCCGTCGATACCGGTGACCCCGACGGAACCAAACCAAGGTCACAGACGTAGAGAGGACATTGAAACTGAGGTCACCATGAGAGCAGGGCATGAAGGTCACAGTATTTGAGATTTTATGCTAATCGATGAAGATGAGGATGACAAAGGTGATGCTACGGATTTCCAATCTGGTCTCAGACTGCATGACAGGGCCGTATTCTTCACTTCCTTTCATGAATATCCCGGCGTCAACCAGGCCCGAGAGATACAGACATCTGCAGTGTTGGTCAGGAAACTTGACCAACACTCTCAGAGTAGTATCCATGAAGTGCATGAAACTGGACTGTGTGGTCCCAGTCTTCCCAACTGAGCCCGTAGCAAACTCAACTCTGGCTAGGTGCCGGTCGGGGCAAAAAAGTCATATAAAATACATTGGACAAAGGCACAAGACATTATTCGTTTGCTGTTCGTCGTCGTCTGCCACTTCTCATGAAGAAATTACTTTGCTATTAGAAAAATGCGTGAACAGTGAACACCTTCCAGAGAAGTATGAAATCTTATCATGTCCACGATATTTGTCATCTTTAATATACAAGCTTCGACCAAATTCGTGGAAAAAAAACACATTTTCCCCAAAAGATAGCATGCGATTGTTCAAGCCTTCTAGCAGTGGACCATATTCTTTTTCATTGTTCGATATTAACTTCGTTATATAAAGAATCGAACACGGATGTGACTGTACGTGATTCTATCAAGACAATAACCCACAAACCAGAAATTGTGCTAATAGCAAAAGGGCTTTCCATGCCTCAAATGTATACAATTTCATAAACGCCCCCCTTTTTCTCCTCGCTCCTTTTTTTAAAATCTAATATCACCAAGTATGAACAGACTCGAATTCACCCACTCACTTCCCATCAGAAAGAAAGCAGAGGATGAGGTAAATCATGGAAGGAATCTGGACAGACTCACGAAAAAAAAAAAAATTATAATAATGGTAATAACCAGCTGTTGTTATTAGAAATGACCGCCGTGTTAGAATCCCTCAAAAGCCTTAATATGTAAAAGTTCTTATGGGACATAAGGGTATTTGTGGCAGAGTGCGATTATTCGGTATTTTCCGGCACGACAAAAGTCTTAACGCATGTCAGGCATGTGCAAAAACACTCCCCTTTTCGACGTGTTAGAATCCCTCAAAGCTTAATATGTAACACAACTGAACAGCAGAGTCAGAACACGCCCATTCGTCTTGGACCGTTGGCGAAGAATCAAAGGTGGCGCCACGATATTTATTCCGGTTTTCAGATCACATGACCAAGGGACATAACTTTAGACACACGCACACATAAATACTACTCAGCGTTAATATTGTTGTCAGATCACTATGCCAACACCCCCACTTGATCTGACAATAATATATGAAATAGACATGACTTCAAAATCCAACTATTTAACTTTGTTTGAAATTGTCACATAGTACTATTAATATTAACCATTAATTAAACATTCACACAGTCACAGTTTTTTTTTTTTTTTTTTTTAACTAAGTTACTACGTGACCTTTAAAACATTTTAAACTAAGTCAAGAATTATTCAGCTCACACATGACAATTATTCTGAAATCATCAAGTCTCTCTCTGTGTAATGAATCCACATATTTAGGTACATATATACACATTCACACAATATTCTGGAACAGATATGGAGATTCATTTTCCAAAAATAACACTTTTGAACTGTTGTAGCTGAAATTTTGTGGCAGGCTTTGTCATTATATCTGCCAACATTTCTTGTGTTGGGCAGTATTTAAGAACTATTCTGCCCTTGTTCACTTCATTGCGAATGAAATGATAGCGGATATCAATGTGTTTTGAACGCTGCCTGTTGACAGGAGGATTGTTTGCCAGGGCTATTGTACCCTGGTTGTCTTCAAAAATCAGGACTGATTTGTATGGACATCCAATATCAATCTCATTTAGCAGGTTGTAGAGATGCAGACTCTCTTGTACAGATGCCGCTAAGGCTATGTACTCTGCTTCGCATGTTGACAATGCTACAGTAGGTTGCTTCCTTGATTTCCATGAAATCAAAGGACCTGTTTTTGTCATTCGGAAACAGTAACCTGAAGTGCTACGCCTGTCATCTATGGACGAGGCCCAATCAGCATCACTGAATCCTGTCAGAGTCAAGCCATCTTCAGACTTCTATATAACACAGCTCATAGTCTGAAGTACCTTTCAGGTATCTGAAAACATGTTTGACTGCTATCCAATGAGCCTGCTGTGGGTTGGATAGATACTGTGACAATTTGGTTACAATCCAACAAATGTCTGGTCTAGTACATGACATCAGATAAATTAAACTGCCAACAACTTCACGATATCTTTTGGCATCATCAACAGGATCATCATCTTTAGTACATTCAATCTTCTGTTCACAGGGAGTACATCTAGGTTTACAATCAGTCATTCCAAACTTCAAGGATCTTTTCAACATATCTTTTCTGGTTCATTTTGACAAAACCATTTCCTGTTCAAAATCAATGCCTAAAAAGTAAGACAGTTTCCCCAGATCTTTCATTTTGAATCTATCTTTCAAAACTTGTTTGGTCTTGTTCAACAGTTTTTCACTGTTTGCAGCAATGATCATATCATCCACCCACACAACAATAACAGTAAACTCATCACCACAACATCTTGTGTACACACAATGATCACTGACACTCTGACAAAAACTGGTTCTGGATTAAATGGCTGTGTAGTAGATTGTTCCAATTTCTTCCTGACTGTTTCAATCCATACAGTGATTTATTTAGCTTGTACACAGCTTGGTCCCTTCAATATCAGGTTGTACTTCAAAACCTTCAGCTTGCTCCATATAAATCTCACAGTCTATAGGAGCATTGAGGTAGGCTGTTTTTACATCCATCTGATGTAAAATCAGGTTGTACTGAGCAGCAAGTTGCATCAAAGTGCGTATTGATGTCATACTTGCAGTTGGTGCAAATGTTTCATGATAATCTACACCTTTCATCTGACTGTATCCTTTAGCAACAAATCTAGCTTTGTAGGATTTTGATCCACTACAATCTTCTTTCATGGTATACACCCATCGACCCCCCACTGCTTTTCTACCCTCAGGAAGAGTGGTCAAAGTGAAGGTCTCATTTTCTTTCAGGGAATTCATTTCATCTTCCATTGCCACTTTCCAAAAAGTAGAATCAAAGGACTGAATGGCTTCTTTATAATTCTGAGGGAAAGTATGGCATTTGTAACAATAATCAATACTTGTCATCATTGCCTGATCATCTTCCTCAAAATCTGTTTTGTAATCAGCCAGATATGTTGGAGGTTTTCTATCTCTTTTGGGATATCTTGGATTTTGCTCCATCGTACATGGTACGTTTTTATCAGACATACACTTTGACCTCTCTTTGACGACATCATCTGTCCTGCATTCTGATCTTCCTTCATCATGTTCTTCATGTACATTTTCAATCACAACATCCGTTTCAACATCAAATCACAATCATCAAAACAATGCTGAGTCTGAGTTTCCTTTTCACTCACAGTCACCTTCTCACATACACTCTCTTGCTTTGTCACAAATTTCACAACCCTGTATCTGTACACTTTGTCAGACTCTGGAAAATACACCAGATACGCTGGGCTACCTTTATCATAACCCACAAATATGCCTTTTGTACACCTGGCATCAAGCTTACCTTTGTTTTGCATGTATGCATAGCATTCACATCCAAATGCCCTCATTTTGGATAGATTTGGCTTCTGTCCAGTCAATGCAAAGAATGGTGTCTGCTTCAAGCGGTCATTGTAACATCTGTTACGAATGTATGCTGCTGTCATAACAGCGTATGGCCACAATTCTTTGGGCAAATTTGATTCAATGAGGAGACACCTACCCATCTCAAAAATTGTTCGCCAGTGTCGTTCAGCTGTTCCATTCTGGTGTGGAGAGTAAGGTGCAGACCTGTCATGTTTTATTTGATTCTTTCTGAGAAGTTCACCGAAAGCCTTCGAAGTGAACTCTGTGCCATTGTCTGACCTTATGCACTTCACCTTTCCATAAGGGGCACAATCTGCTAGAAATTTTTCAGTAGCAACAACAGTGTCACTTTTGTTCTTTAGCAGGTAGAGAAAACAAACCCCTGAATAATCGTCTGTGAACGACATTGCATATCTGAAAAACCTTCCTTGAAGCTGGAGTAATGGGACCAGCCAGATCAGTATGCACCAGCTGTAATGGAACATCTGAGCGAACACGTGGTTTCTTGTTTACGTCATTTGTCATTTTACCCAACATACATACATTGCAATCATCAGGTTTCTTTTTACCAACAACTTTCATGCCATCAACCACTTTTTCGAGTTTCTTCACATCATCATAGTTACAGTGACCAAGAATTTTGTGCCATCCATCCAAATCACATGCATATTTCACACTGTCATTAGTATCATGAACAGGATCTACAGTGTTTGCATCACATGTGTTGAGATAATATAGTTTTCCATGCTTCTCAATGTGGGAACTGAGTACCATCCTTGTACATAAGATCAGCAGAGTCAGGTTTGAAATACACACTCGCCCCTTTTTCAGTTGCAGCCTGTACTGAGAGAAAAAATGTTCTGAGGATAAGAAGGAACGTACAAAGCATTCTTCAAAGATGCTTTCACATGTCTACCACTAGTGTCCATGATAGTAACATCTACATCCCCCCTTTTCACAGCAACATTACTTTTCTCCCCATTGGCCAGTTCAATGAAATGTTTTTCAGGCTTAAAACTGTCATCAAACTTGCTGAACTTGGATTCATCATTTATTATGCGCGCTTGCCCCACAGTCAACCAGCAGCATATCCCCTCTTGTACATCTATTGTCCCCCACATCTGCCTGCCTTAAAGGCAAAAGAATGCTGCTCATGAGTACTACACAAATCTGAATGAGTAACAGCTTCGCTTACCTTGTCAGTTGTGTTTTTGCTCTTGTTTCTGCATGTTTTATCTGTGTGATTGTTTTTTGACGACAGAAACTACACCATAATTTCTTCTTGTACTTCATGCAGTTTCTAGCAAGATGGCCAGTGACCCCACACTTGTAGCAAGTGAACTCCTTTCCATTTCCAGCTTGAGGGTTTGAGTTGACACGAGGAGGATTTGAAGAAGAAGCAGATTTCATCACGGAGTCATCAATAGTTGTAGACCTGGAACGCTCTGTATCTTCGAAACTTCTTAAAGATACTTTGAAATCACTGAATGTCTGTTTCTTCTCGGTCTGAGTAACAACTGCAACAAAAGCCTGATAACTATCAGGAAGACCTTTCAGCACCATTGCAATTAACAAACTGTCAGCAACAATTTCGCCAGCATTTCTAAGAGCTGCAGCGGCCGTCTCTGCTCGTATAACATAATCAGTCACTGTTTCGTCGTGACGTTTCACTAACGAGGTGAGTTCAGTGTACAACGAAATTACTCTTGGTGTGCCTGAACCAGCATAATGGGAACGAAGAATACTCAAGGCCCTTCTTCCATCGTTAGCTGCATTCGCATAATTAAAGACAGACTTTTGTCATCTAGAAATTGAATGAGTTCTGCGAAAACTTCTTCGTTCTTGTCTTCGTCAACTTCGTCATCATCCGGAGTCAGAATAACGTCTTTCAGTTTTTGTAACTTCATGTACCCCAGGAACTTAATCTCCCATTGTTCATAATTGCGCTCATTTCCATCGAAAATAAGTCGAGCATACCTTCCGTGTGCTCCCGCACTACTGGGACCATAACCTGTTGAGTGGTTCATGATGATGGAGAAAAGAGAGAGAAAACACGCACAACTGAACAGCAGAGTCAGAACACGCCCATTCGTCTTGGACCGTTGGCGAAGAATCAAAGGTGGCGCCACGATATTTATTCCGGTTTTCAGATCACATGACCAAGGGACATAACTTTAGACACACGCACACATAAATACTACTCAGCGTTAAAAAGAGCCGACATCAATATTGTAGCTAAAGTAAGGGTTACTTATAGTTCGTAGTAGTTTGTCTGCAGGCCTCGTTCTGACAATAGGCCTATCAGCCAATAAAAAGTTAGGAAGGACGTTTGCTGCGTTACCAAAAACTAACGTCTGCCAGTGAAAGCAACGAGACGGTCGCCTGCCTATTGAATGTGAGTACAACGTTCACACAGCTATTTCCACACATACCTTTCCCCAGATTTATGTGTATTTATGTCCGTGCTCGATCACGATCAGTGCTTCCCCAGTCTACTGGATACCGAATGTTCATTGATGATATTCCCAGTATCACGTGACGAGATGGCGAACCTATGACAATTATAAGAAATTGGCGCAGGAGACTGCAAAATGTCCAAACTTCTTTCTTCTGCCAGCCACACTTACACACGCAACTCTCTCTCTCTCTCTCTCTCTCTCTCTCTCTCTCTCTCGATCCATTCATTTATTTATTATCATTTTTAATCTTTTGAAGAGATTTCATGCCCCTTTCAAATAAGTATTTGTACTGATGAAAGATCAATATCAATAAATAAGCTTTTGACGTCATGCATGGACCATGGTTTCAAATGACGTCACGCACGCGTTTTTCCCTAACCTCTCGCCTCCTTTCTTTTTCTATTGATTGATTGTTTTTCTTTCTTTTTTTCTTTTTTTTTTTTTTTTTTTTAGACATGAACCGATACTAGGACAGCACCTGCAGTAAATCGATGCGAGTGTTTTTGTGACTAATGTTAACAAAACTCTGAACTGAAGCCATGGTGGTGTTTTTGTTACGTCTGCTGATCAAGTGTTTTTTTTTTCGTGGAGTTTTATGGAAAAATGCAAGTCTGCAATAACGCACTTCTTTAGATTCCCTTTGTGACTGGCTGTTCTGGAGATTTAGATTCCCCCCCCCCCCCCCCCCCCCTTTTTTTTTTTTTTTTTTTTTTTTTTTTTAACTTGTCGATTTCGATTGTTCCTTGTAGCCTAATGGGCTGTTTTGCAGATCAAATTCATAGTTCGGTCCCGAAACCTTGCGGAAAACGTAAGTTTTTGTTAAGACTCTGTCTCCTCAAAATCATTTAATAAATACACGGTGCATCGAGTCTTTCATTAAATCTATTAGACTTATTGTGGATACAGGCATAATTTTAGATCTAGACCCACTTCTCTAAAAATGCAGTCATACAAATGATAAAAGTCTCGTTGCAAAGTGAGACGATTGCAGGCGGAAATCTAACAAATCTTAAGTAAATGTTAGCGAACCGCCAAGAGAAACGTGAACAAACGAGTCACAAGACAAAACACGACGCGTTTCTACATCTTAGGTCTTCTTCAAGCAAGACACAAACAAAGAGGACAATGAAAATGAAAATCAACGCCTACCTTGCGCTGAAGAGATCTAAGCTAAGTGACAGACTCGTTCATTTTCATTGCCCCATTTGTTTGTGTCTTGCCTGAAGAAGACCTAACAGGTCGAAACGCATCGTGTTTTATCTTGTGACTCGTGTGTCCACATTTCTCCTGGCAGTTCGCTAACATTTAAGATTTGATGGAAGTCTCATTGTGCTGTAATTGTATAGATGTAAATGACCAGTCTGTGTCCTAATAGCCAGTATCCTTCCCCGCTTGTGTCCCACATTGTATGAGGGGGGGGGGGGGGGGGGGGGGGGTTCAATCCTAGTGGGAAACAGCGGCCAAGATATCAAAAACCGCTATTTTGGACAACCTGTCGATAGTGTGTGTGTGTGTGTGTGTGTGTGTGTGTGTGTGTGTGTGTGTGTGTGTGTTCACCGTGCTCCGCAAGCCGGGTCTCACTCTGGAATAGTGATACAGATGGTTCTGTTTTGAAGATGCTGATGTCTCGATATGCTGCTAGAAAAGGTTTAACATTGTCACCACCACCACCTCCTCCATCCTTTCCTTCACTCTCCTCACTCCCCCTACCTTTGTTTGATGTTTTTGGTCCTCTGGAGATCTTTGTTTTGGAACTCTGTAAAAAATCTTTTGCCATGTTATTGTGTTAAAGACAGAAGAAATGGACGTCTGTATTGGCCTCTTTTGTGTCGGTCGGTCTGTTTATCTAAGTATCTATCTATCTATCTATCTATCTATCTATCTATCTATCTATCTACTATATGTCTAGCTAGCTAGCAAGCCGTCTATCTGTCTGTCTAGCTAGCTGGCAATCTGTCTTCTCTTTCCCTTTCTCTGTCTATCTGTATTTCTATTTATCGATCTATTGTCTCTCTGTCAATGCGTGTGTGTCTTTCTGTCTGTCTGTCTGTTCTGTTCTAATGTTCACAGCAACAGCGCAGCAAAGGAGCCGGAAGTGTCGCCGCCACCATCACGGTCAAGCATCGCCATGACCAAACGTCCAGTGGTTCGTCTGTGGCCAGTGATTTCTGCCCTGCTTTGGGTCAACACTGGACAGTGCGCTAGTCAGTCTCTCTCTTTCTTTCTCTCTGTGCTACAAGTTTGCTCAGCAATCACTCTTTCTTTTTCTTTCTTCTTTCTTTTCTCTCCCCCTCTTTCTGTGTCTATCTGTTTCCGTCGGTCTGTCTGTCTCTCTCTCTCTCTCTCTCTCTCTCTCTCTCTCTCTCTCTCTCTCTCTCTCTCTCTCTCACACACACACACACACACACACACACACACACACACACACACACACACACGCACTCACACGCTTGCTCATGCATGCAACAACGCTGCTATATGGTTATGCGTGTACTGTACCGGGATGGATGTATGTCTGTACCAGCCACGATGACTAAAAGATACCACGCTGAGGAGAATAGGGAACAGTGTGTCTGATTGTGGTTGAAATGTTTTGTAATGTATTGTGTTGGTTGCAGTGTGTGTGCGTGCGTGTGTGTGTGTGTGTGTATGTGAGTGTGTGTGTGTGTGTGTGTGTGTGTGTGTGTGTGTGCGTGCGTGCGTGCGTGTGTGTGTGTGTGTGTGTGTGTGTGTGTGTGTGTGTGTGTGTGTTGCTGTCCATCTTTTTTGTGCCACCTCAGTGGCAGTGCACCCACACCGTTCATTCCGACTCAGCCACAACCCACACTGTCCCGTCGAAGCCCCAGCACCGGCAATCCACAGGGAGCAGTCCGTATCAAGTCGTCAAGAGGCAACCCACCGGAGGAGACACTGCACTCGTAGTGTTCAGTGGGGATTGTTTCTGTTCCACCATACGCAGGACACCCACAGCTACGCTCCTTACTGGCGATGATAAAGAAGCGTTGATGAGGCTGGTTCACTGGAATGTCTTGCACTATCATATGTAAGATACGGAATAACATCCCTAGTATGGCCTGTCGTTGTCGGTTGGGGCTATCAACGCACATGATCTGAATTTCTTAAAGTGTGGAAAGGAAAAAGGTGTTGACAACAGTGTCACAATTAAGAGATTTTTTTTTTTTTAATTGTGAAAGTGCGGCGGTAGTAACACTGTTGATTTGTAATATTTAGAAACAGGGGGGGGGGGGGGGGGGGGGGGGGGGGTAGTTGCCGCCAAGACATTGACAAACAAAGTACAGGACAAGACACGATACATTTCGACCTCTGATTTGTAATGGTTTGCAATATATTGCGAAAATGTGGCACTGATAACACTGTTGTCTTGTCATGCTTTACAGAACTAATACTATGTAAGAGAGGCGGATGTAATAACGATATATTGCAATGCTTTATGCTATGATGTATACAAGAAGCATTGATAACGCTCTAATCTTGTATAGTCTTATGATGTATAGAATAAGAAGAGCTTTGACAATGATAGTGGAATGTGTTGTATTGTACTGTATGAGAAAAATGTGGACAGCACTGTTATGTTGTTGCTTGTAGACAATAGCAGGTTTGCAGACAACACTGGCCTCATTATCAGTGCCAAAAAGACCAAAAATATGCTGATAGGTGAATACAAAGTGCCAACAGACGTTTCCATCTACCAAAAGCAAGTTGAAGAAGTGGAGAACTTCACATACCTAGGCAGCTCCATCAACAACGGCAATGACCTCGACCATGAACTGAAGTGTCGCACTGGCAAGGCAACATCAGCATTCGATCAGCTGAACAAAAAACACGGAACAGCAAGAAATTCTGCTTTGGAACCAAATCGAAGTTTTGGAACTCCAGTGTGATTTCAACGCCGCTATATGGCTGTGAAACCTGGCAACTGAAGACCACTCAGGAGAAGAAACTCGACGCTTTTGACACCAGGTGTCTACGTAAGATCTTGAGCGTCAAATGGTCAGACTTTATACCAAAGGAAGAGGTCAGGGAGAGGGCCAAACAGCTCCCCGTGTCAACCATCATCTGCAGTCAGCGCCTCCGCTGGCTGGGTCATGTCTTCAGATTATCCTCATCAAGACCTGCAAACCAGGCCATTAAATGGATCCCAACAGGTCAGAGAAAAAGAGGACGACTCGGGATGAGCTGGACGACAGACAGTGGAGAGAGACTTCAAACTCGTTAAAGGAGGATGGAGTGACACCAGCAAACTGGCTGAGGACCGTGCACCTGACTGCCTCTTGCGTTGCAAGACGCGGGAGCATCTAAGCTAAGCTAAGCTAAGTAAGTGTGGTGTCGATAACCCTGATATATGCCTTGTAATGTACCGTGGAAGATAGCGATAAAACACTGCTTTATTGCAATGTTTAATAACATATTATGTAAAGTAGCGTTGATAGCACTATTACATTTCAATGCTGTATAAAATATCACTTAGCCACAGAGTTCTACACTTCAGTGTTTTAGCCACAGAGTTCTACACTTCAATGTTTTGTGTTGTTACTGTGCAGATCTTTCTGACTATGATTTTTGGATTAAACGGGGGAGAACACCTACCGAATGCTACAGTACATGTAAGCGTACGTGGAAGCCATGGGGATTTCACCCGATTTTCCGAAGTCAACATCATCAGCAGGACGACCAGTGGCACCAGAAAAAGGGCTAACACAAAGCTGAAAATGGAGTCCGTGGGGGACCAGGTAAGCTGCTGCTTCTTGTTCTCCCTGTGCTCTGTGGGAGGTCTTTGGGGCACCGCACTGAAGAACGGTTTACAAGGTTCTTTCACTGGAAGTCCTTTGGGCACCACACTGAAAAAGAGTTCACAATGTTCTTCCATTGGAAGTTCTTTGGGCACCACACTGAAGAAGAGTTCACAATGTTCTTCCATTGGAAGTCCTTTGGGCACCACACTGAAGAACAGTTGGCTAGGTTCTTCCACTGGAAGTCCTTGGGACACCACACTGAAGAACACTTCATTAAGTTCTTCCATTGGAAGCCCTTGGGCACCACACTGAAGAACAGTTCATTACGTTCTTCCATTGGAAGTCCTTAGGACACCAACCTGAAGAACAGTTCATTAAGTTCTTCCATTGGAAGTCCTCGGGGCACCACGCTGAAAAAATAGTTAATTAGGTTCTTCCATTGGAATGCCTTGGGGCACCACAATGAAGAACAGTTCATTAGGTTCTTCCATTGGAAGCCCTTGGGGCACCACACTGAAAAGCAGTTCATTAAGTTCTTCCATTGGAAGTCCTTGGGACACCTCACTGAAGATTAGTTCAATACGTTCTTCCATTGAAAGTCCTTGGGACACCACACTGAAGATTAGTTCAATACGTTCTTCCCTTGGATTCCAAGTTCCAAGTTGGAAGTCCCTTGGGGCACCACAATGAAGAACAGTTCACAAGGGTCTTCCATTGGAAGTCCTTGGGGCACCACAATGAAGAACAGTTCACAAGGTTCTTCTATTGGAAGTCCTTGAGGCACCCAAAATGAAGAACAGTTCACAATGTTCTTCCAGTGGAAGTCCTTGGGGCACCACACTGAAGAACACTTCATTAGGGTTTTCCATTGGAAGTCCTGGAGCACCACACTGAAGATTAGTTCAATATGTTCTTCCATTGGATGTCTTTGGGGCACAACACTGAAAATGTGTTCATTAAGTTCTTACATTGGAAGTCCTCGGGGGGCACCGCACTGAAGAAGAGTTCACGATGTTCTCTGAGTTCTGTCGGTGATGTGTGAAGGCATGGATGTCTGCAAATGTTTATCTGGTTCATTCAGCAGTGTTGCCCGACCATCTTCTCTGTCTGTCTGTCGGTCTATCTGTCTGTCTGTCTGTCTGTCTCTCTCTCTCTCTCTCTCTCTCTCTCTCTCTCTCTCTCTCTCTCTCTCTCTCTCTCTCTCTCCGGTTCTTCCCCCCTTCAACAGTTTCCCGCAGAATTTTTGTTCAGCAAGACCACTCGATCTTGTGACATAACCATAGCAACGTAGATCTCACTTCCTTACCGACGTCGGTAGATCTTTATATAGGTCCTAGGTGCTGCCTGAAGGGCTGACGCTCTTGTTGACTGGTGATATGATCAGTGTATCTGATGATCAGTCTCTCGCGTTATTATCTCCTTTCCATGGCGCTAATTCTTCTGTCTGGATCCGTTGTGAGAATTCATGTTTCGCATGCACGTGGCAAGGCGGACTATGCCAGCGCACGCAGGAGCCTGATTTTGTGGTTCATAGGCATGTTCTTGTCCTTGTGTTCTCGTTCCAGTCTGGACAGTGCTGTGGTTGTCCTTGCTTCCCTTGAGAGGACTTCTGGACAGTGCTGTGGTTGTCCTTGCTTCCCTTGAGAGGACTTCTGGACAGTGCTGTGGTTTTGTCCTTGCTACCCTTGAGAGGACTTCCGGTCGTGGATCCGTCACTGCTGATGGTAGATCCCATGTATATGAATTATTGGACAGTCTAGCTTCTGAGCGTGAACAGTTCTGTCTTTATCGATGATGATGATTATTGTGGCTGGCCATCAACTTGCTCTTCTTGGCGCTAATTTCTTTGGCCCATCTGATTGATGATGATGCCAGGTAGGCCGTGGACATTAACAAAACGTGGTTTCCAAGATGT
The DNA here is from genome assembly GCA_016801955.1 of Conus betulinus. Classification (NCBI taxonomy): domain Eukaryota; kingdom Metazoa; phylum Mollusca; class Gastropoda; order Neogastropoda; family Conidae; genus Conus; species Conus betulinus. Next base: position 40,416 of record JADBJO010001729.1, read on the forward strand.
ATCCGAGAAGTTTATACAGCGTCGGTAGGGGCCTATCCCCAAATTCACATCTGTGAATGCCAGTAGGAGTAACAATCAAAGCATGTGTGATTGTGTGTCAGGGCCTATCCCCAAATTCACATCTGTAAATGGCAGTAGGAGTAACAATCAAAGCATGTGATTGTGTTTAGGGGCATATCCCCAAATTCACATCTGTAAATGCCAGTAGTAGGAGTAACAATAAAGCATGTGTGATTGTGTTTAGGGGCCCATCCCCAAATTCACATCTGTAAATGCCAGTAGGAGTAACAATAAAGCATGTGTGATTGTGTTTAGGGGCCCATCCCCAAATTCACATCTGTAAATGCCAGTGGGAGTAACAATCATAGCATGTGTGATTGTGTGCAGGATCCTATCCCCAAATTCACATCTGTAAATGCCAGTGTGGGAGCACAATCAAAGCATGTGTGATTGTGTGCAGGGGCTTATCCCCAAAAGTATCTGTATATTCCAGTGAGAGCAATAATCTCAGCATGTGTGATATTCTGTATAGTGGTAGCAGTGTACTTGAGCTAATGTGCTTGTGTGTGTAGTGCTATGCTAGAGCTACTGTGATTGTGTGTATAGCAGTAGTATCATTGTAGAGTTATAAAACGTCAATAATTAAGGCTATTTTTTTTACTTTTTTTTTTCGTTAAGTGTTTGGCCCGTCAAACCATGAATAGACCTTGACATACTGTGACGAGATGGATATGAGTGGTAGGTGGATCCTCTAGGGGAACTTGGAATAATTTCTCTATGAGAATTATCTTACATTTCACCTACACCCTCTCTCTTACTAGTGGTGGAAGGAGCAACTTTCCGGTACTAGACATCAAAGAAATTTTTATTTGTTCCGGGTATTGATAAAATACGGTAGAATGGCTCTGAGATAATTTTTCCTAGGCTTGTACTCTTAATTAAAAGTACTTATAGCTCCGAGATACAGAATTGAAGAGAGAAGTTCAAGCATTCAACATTCGATTGAACACAGGGAACTGACACAAGTTAAGTGCACTTTTCACACATCAACTTTTATTACTTACACATAGATAAGAAATGGCGCGTCACTTCCATAGACTGAGTTTCAGTTCTCATTGGACTACCACAATGAGGGGCCCCTTCCTCACTCCTACTTTACTCACTTGCACTCTGTGCAGCAAGCTTAAGTTGGCATACAGGGGTTCTGTCTACGTTACACTGAATGTATATGGGTATTATACATCCATTCTGCTTGCGAGCACCCAGTGCTGTAGCCAGAATGGTACTCATAGACAGGTTCTCACTGTTTCATCATAAAGTGAGGGTAAGGGTCTGATGGGTTTGAGTCCAGGTGGTAAGCAAACTTAGCTTTGCTTCGGAGAGAATAGTTGATCTCTCCTGTGACTGGTGACTGCCCCACTGGTGTAGATTTGTTGTCTGGTGTCGCCCTGGTTTCTGGCGAAGTCCCAGCTCCTGGTTCACTGTGATGTGCAGCGTGACCAGGATCCCAGTTCTGCGATAAAGAGAACTTGATCTGCAGATGAGAATCTGGTGGCTGGTCTGTCGAGAGACACATTTACCCTTTTCCTCTGTCTTTCAGAGGGTTGTGAGACTCAGCCAGCAAAGTTTTCTCTATGGTAGAGTTTCTGCTATAACTATAACCTCCACTTGTGTTTAAAGGCTAAGTTAAGCTTACAAAAGGGTAGGAGACAGTAATACAATGTTACAGTTTTTAGTTAAACAACTCTTCCTTGTTTCATATGAATTAAATCACACTGACTTGGGCTATGCTTAGTCCAAGTACAAATGTGGTGTAGACTTAAAGTCATACACTACAAATCATTCCAATAATCACCCAGTTTTATAAATCAGAGAGTAGCAGTTTTTACCTAGCACAGGCATACTGTTTTCCTGATCAAATTAATCATTGAATTGTTATCTTAACAGACAGAGTTGCATACTGACAAAAGTCAGGGTGAACACAAAGAGCAGTGGTCAGATTGTTAGCAAAGAATCATAACCACTGGGAGAGAGAGTTTTTGCCATATGATGGCAAGCAAACTACTACACAGAATAATCATTCATCAGTTTGATAAATGTTGCTAAGCATTTGTACAAAGTTACAATGTCAACACACACAGCATACATAAAATCAATACATAGATTCAAAAATGTAAAACAGAGTTCCAACTCACTTTCCTGGGAATGAACAGTGAATGACTTGAGATCAAGGAGTTACCAAGAGTTTCCTAGGCCTTCTCTGTCCCTTTGTCTTCCTCTGCTCTCGTGTCTACAGGCAGTCCTGAGGGGTCAGTGAAGCTGCTGCACCTGTGTGTGCCTAGTATATGAATCTCTCGCTTGCCGAATCAAATTTCGACAAACTGTCATTCACCCATCAGGGGTGAGAGGGGGAGGGATCTAGCCTAGTCACCAACCGCCTGGGAAATTGTTTTAAACCTAATCGGCACGGGATAATTTATGCATCCGTATAGGTGTCCGTGAGCCCCAGTTAATTTATGCGTCTGCCTAGGTGTCCACGAGGACGGGGACCGTAGGTATGAAGGGGGGGGGGGTGGGGTGGGGGTGGAGGTGGGGGGTGGTGGTGGTTGGCAACATGCCTTTGTGTCGCGGGGTAGGGGGGGGGGGGGGGGGGGGGGGGGGGGGGGGGGGTGAGACGGGCTATTGTTAGAACGCACACCCCACGCTGCATAGTATCGCACAGCATGGGGAGGGAGGGTTGAGGGGGGGGGGGGGGGGGGGGGGGGGGGGGGGGAAGGGAGGTAGGCCCATAAAGGCGGCACGCATTTACCTTGACGCAATTTTTCTTGTAGCGCATAGTCAAGTCGTGCGACTCACACCATTCTAAGAGGGGGAAGGGGGAAAGGGGGGTGGTGAAGGGGTTTGAGAGGGGAGGGTGGGCATAGATTTGAAATCTATTTTTTTTTTGGTTTGGTGTTTTAGTGGGACCGATCAGATGGTGTCGTCAAGTGTCACATCACACATACACCACATCGACAGTGTTTAGAAACACGACGCTCCTTTCATTGCTGTTGATTTCAACGTATTTGGCAGAAACACATTCAATTCAATTCAAACACGTGAATCCAAGATGTAATGTCGTGAAGGATTTGACAGGAATTTTGAGCGATACGTGTAGATCTAGACTTGTCTTCGGACCAACATTTCTTGGTCTTAAAATGTTCTCTGATTATCAGTTTCGATCTGGACATTTCTGCAGACTCACATTGTTATGTAAATTTAACTTTGTCGTCTGACTTTTATGTATAGTCTGAAGTAATCAAGATCCTCATATGTAACTCTAGGTATTTCTTAAAACTAATGTGTAGATCTAGACATGTCTTCATTCCTTCACATGTAGGTCAAGGCATGTTTTCAGACCTCAATTTGTAGGTCTGCGTATGTCTTAAGACGATCATGGGTAAGTCCATACCTATCTTGATACCTCATGTGAACATTTACACATGTTTCCAGAACATATATTGACTAGGGATTCTGAAACTTACCTAGCCCTCTCATTTCGTGGAAAATAGACATTTGTGACAGAACCTTTCCCTTCCAGAACCCCGCAGCAATCTCTACAAGTCCAAATTTAACATATTCTGGAGCAACGACATGGAACAATTTCCCATTGTCTTTAAAATCATGTCCCTCGAAACTAAAAATTAAAAGACCCTTGAAAGTGAGTTCGATAGAAAATTTATAGAACAATAAATGTTCATTCTGTTGCCGAATTTCTCTCTCTCTCTCTCTCTCTCTCTCTCTCTCTCTCTCTCTCTCTCTCTCTCTCTCTCAAATTCTATGTGCTATATAATGTTAATTACAACAGTTATTGAAATTCTGTACAATCGTTTCCATAGAATTATGATGCTTTGAATGTGTTAGTTACTTTAAGTGTGTGTATGTGTGCGTGTGTGTGTGTGTGTGTGTGTGTGTGTGTGTGTGTGTGTGTGTGTGTGTGTGTGTGCTCTTCATAATGTGTCAGTGCATGATTGTGTTTGTTGATTTGTTTGTTCTTTATGATTATGATTATTTTTGTGATGGCAGAATGAAAAAGCTGTAAAGCTTATTCTTTAACCCTCAAGATATTTTTGTGATGGCAGAATGAAAAAGCTGTAAAGCTTATTCTTTAACCCTCAAGATGATAACTTTGACCTGAACTAAAAGAATATGGTGTGCTAGTGTAGTAGGTATGTCTTCCCATTTCTCGTGCGTACAGCTATAGCTGTGTTGTTATATCATTGGAACGACTGATAATCAACATCTTTTCCGATTAATGAACGCCCATACTGTAACAACAACGATGATGATGTTCACAATGTCAGTGACAATAACAGCTACAATGCTGATGATGGATACCGTTGAGGTAATTGTGGTGAATGTAATAGGAGGTAAATTTTAGTTGGTAACTGTAATTCTTTACTTCTTATGATAACATGACAATCTCTTTCTTTTTTTTTTCTAAAATAATTTCAGGTCACGCACCTTCAGTTCTCGTTGTCTCGGAGCACTAAGTGGACTTTCGTTTATGCGGAGTTACTCTACCAGGATAACGAGTATCTCTGTCAGCCCGGTCCAGGGGGCATTTATCCAGGGTACGGCCACATTGAAATTACAGCCTTCTCCACCATTCCATGTAAGTTGTCTGCATGTCTGTCTGCCTGTATCTGATTGTCTGAGGATAGACGTGTGTGTGTGTGTGTGACTGTGTGCGTGTGTGACTGTGTGTGTGTGTGTGTGTGTGTGTGTGTGTGTGTGTGTGTGCAAGGGGGGGGTCGGAGGGGGAGCGGCAGTGGAGAAGAATTTACATTTTCTGCATTTAGATGGGCATTTACTTCGCCTAAACTCACTCACTATTCTAAACTCGACCTGAAATTCCCCGTAAATCCTTCAAAAAGCTGAGCACAATAACAAAAATTGATTTCCTTCAAAATGTTAAAGCATACTGAAACATCAACAAACATTGACACCACAGTTGATACCTCATTCGGCTGAAGGAAACTTGGGGAGAAATGTTCGAAAGTCAATCTGTCAAAAGCCAACTATTTGGGCAGTTGAGAACAATGGATCTGAAAAGTTAAGCTTTTAATCATATAAATCGACACCCAGTAAACATGAGGAAAAAGATGGCATCAGCGCAGTCCATAGGGGGACAGGTTGTGCAGTTTAGCTCTGAACAGAAACAGAAATAAGAAGATGCCCGCAAATCTTCCATGTCTCCTCCACTTCACGAAATTTTGCTACTATGTACATGTCAAGATTTTGCCACTTCAAGACAAGTTCCCAGTATGGGTAAATGCTGCTTGATTTGTGTGGGTATTTGTAAACAGTTGTTTCTTTTCTTTTGTTTTGTTGTATCTAAGCAACCTAAGGTCCTTGGAAATTCAAATCTTTGGTGTCTGTAAGCTTTCTCCTGGTCACTGAAATAACAACCTCATCTGTTTGCGTTTGATAAAAAAAAAAAAAAAAAAAGACAGAAACGACTTTAAACGATCAGAAAAGGTCGTGGGGTGGCTTCCCCAAAGTTTCATGAACCTTGAAGAAGGCGACTTAACTCCGGAGATGCTGCTACAGCCTGGCGTGGCTTGAAAAAATATCACAACAGTTTGCTTACGTTGTGAGTCACACTTCGCAGTTCCACCCTCACCCATCCCCATCCCACCCCAACACGCACTTTTCCCTCTCCCTCTTCTACCCCTCCCCTGCTCTCCCTTCCCCTTTACACCTCCTTCATCCTATACAGACAAATCCATTAACTGCCTGACCATTTCCTCCAACCTGGTTTGCTGTAATTGTCCCAGGCGGCTGACACAGCACATTTTTTGGAATGATTTCTTTTGCCTTTTGTGTAAATAAATGTTCTGGTACGAACAGCATCTCGTCGTCCATTTTGCCAAGAGAGTATTCGTCAATGAAAAGTCAACAGCGCAGTTCTTTCCCCTTACCCCGGAGAACCGTGAAACGGTTTGCACCAACGGCGGAACGATGGGTTGAAAATTCTGGGTCGGCCCCGCTCCGCTATGACCACCTGCAGCCATAATTGATGCCGCCATAGAGGAGTTGAGCCGGGCCGGATTTTTTTTTAACCGGCCCGCGCACGCGTTTACTATAGTGCCGCCTAAGCCGAGCAAAATACACCCGGCCCCACGTGTGTGAAGAGAGCCGTGATTTTGCCAGTCGTGCAAACCGTACTTTCCCCAACCGTCCAGGTGAAGGGACCGAACCTCTCCTCAGATTTTTGTACACTTGTTATCTTTTTTCCTACACTGACGACAAGAAACTGATCGCTGGCGTGCGGCAAAGACCATTCTTTTACACACAAAAAAATCACTATCATCATACCAACAGAAATATTCTTTCTGCTGCTCTGAACTACATATGAAAGAGAAGTGGGGGGAAATGGTAAGTAGTAAAAATGTTGTCTCTTTTTTTTTTTCCCCACCAAATGAACAAAGTTACAAACCAATCTTAGACTTCAGATCAATATGATTCACATCAACAGAAAGTGCCAGTCAAGGATATATTCTCTACAAAACCTAAGAAACATATCCACATTGATTCACTCACAAGTCCTTCAAGGTTTTGAAATCACTGTTTTATTCAATCCATTTTGACGTTTTCTTTTACAGTTTAGAAATTATGATTTTTAAACAGATTGGTAAGTGGGTGCTTTAGGATGGTGAGTGCGACACAGGTAAATCTAGCTAAACTGTATTAACGTGAGAGTGAGGGCAAGAAAGATTGTGAACAATCATAATCATCCCTCTTTCTAAATATTACAAATTGCTACATGTTGGTTATACAAATTCAGCACACATAGAACAAGAAACAGTTTTATTTGCAAGCCCAAACAGTTATTGAATAAATGAAATCATACACTTCTACACTATAGACTGTTACTCTATGCTCGCTTGATCAAACGTGTGCCTGTGTGGAATGGGGGGGTGGTGGTGGTGGTGTGCGCGAGAAAGTGGGTGTGGGTGTGTGCATCTACATGTAAAAGCATCTGTATGTGTGTCTGGTTGTATAAGTGAGTGTGCACGTACATGCACACCATAAATTACAATATTATCACAGTTAAGATTGTGATTTTTATGTATTTCCTATTTTATGGTGGGATTTCATTAATTTGATCTACGTCTTACATAACTCTCAATCATAGCCAAATTTGCAGATGTTTTTCTGTGTGTGTGTGTGTGTGTGTGTGTGTGTGTGTGTGTGTGTGTGTTTTACATTTTCAGTAGTCTCACTTCTATCCACGGTTTTAACTGGTCACAATGTTTCAAGGTTAATAATCTTAATACACATCACATAATGCATAAAAAATCACTCAATTCATTTTTTTGGCGCCTAGAATCAATGTTTAAAATTAAACTGATGATAAAATTAATGTGTGAGAATTATCTGGATGATATTTGGAAAGCGTGCCTTGGCTTAAGGCTATGTCAGGCCAACTGACATAGGCTAGAACACCAAGGCCACATCAAAATGTTGTTATGCTCTGCATAGTTATGCGGGGATTGTCTTCAGTTGTGACAAGCTCCTAGCATAACATTATCAGTCTCCAAAATCCCCCCAAATCGGAGTGTGGCTGCCCATGTGGCGGGGTAATCAAAAACAGTCACACACGTAATGTTCTCATCCCCAGCTGATACATTTGTACCATGTTGTTCAAACACTTCGGCTGTTTGGATGATCTCTAGAGTCTTTTAGCCAGGGTACAACAACAACAACTGGAACGCAAATTCTATGCAACACATTTATAACCTACATGTATACACACGTTCATTCCACACACACACACACACACACACACACACACACACACACACACACACACACACACACACACACACACACACATATATATATATATATATATATATAGAGAGAGAGAGAGAGAGAGAGAGAGAGAGAGAGAGAGAGAGAGAGAGAGACAACCCTTGGTGGTGAGAACACCGCAGAATTATGGACTGTGGTGTGTCTCTATTTGACACCAGGAGCGCAGACACAATCAGCCGTGTCTCCCTGATGAGTGCTATCCAGCGGACGAAAGGCCTAGGTGCAGGCAATACGAATAGATCTGCCTTTGAGAGAGGGTTTACGATGGTTCCCTCAGGCAGCTAGAGAAGAGTTTCTCATTATTTATAATATATTCCCCCCATTTTCTTCATCTTCATTTTTTTCCCCTAAAAGTTCATATCTTTGCAAAGTCATTGCTATAATAACTGAACTGCACTTGTTTTCCCCCACTGCTTAATTGTTCAGCATTATATATATATATATATATATATAGAGAGAGAGAGAGAGAGAGAGAGAGAGAGAGAGAGAGAGAGAGAGAGAGAGATGACCAGGTGCACAGAAAACCGCGTGTTGTGTGTACAGTGTTTCCTTTTCTCTTCCATCACCACCACAATACCAGTGTTTGCTTTCTCGTCAGCACCGTTTTCACATGGCGTGTGAAAGAAAATTGTGTGAGGCAGCCGGCTCTGTCCGGGTCTTCTATGCATGCTCCAAGGACCCGGACAACTAGTTAATTAAGGCACAGCCGTGTTTTTGCGCGGCCGGGTCCGGTGTCCACTATACATGTAGCCTAAGTGTGCATGATTCTGTCGGTGAGACAGTCGCCATATAAAAGGTGTGTGACTATCTGTAGATTGTGTGTGTGTGTGTGTGTGTGTGTGTGTGTGTGTGTGTGTGTTTCATCGTAAAACAGTCGCCATGTAAACGGATGTTGATGCGATGGTTTGTGTCTGTCGGAATAATGCCTTGTCACCATGTAAACGATGTACGGAAGTCTGTAGGTTGATGATATTTTGTGAGTCTATCGTAATAATGCCTTGTCGCCATGCAAGCGATGTACGGTAGCCTGTGGGTTAGTGATGGTATGTGAGTGTCGGTAATAATGCCTTGTCGCCATGTAAACGATGTATGGTAGCCTGTGGGTTAGTGATGGTATGTGAGTGTCGGTAATAATGCCTTGTCGCCATGTAAACGATGTATGGTAGCCTGTGGGTTAGTGATGGTATGTGAGTGTCGGTAATAATGCCTTGTCGCCATGTAAACGATGTATGGTAGCCTGTGGGTTAGTGATGGTATGTGAGTGTCGGTAATAATGCCTTGTCGCCATGCAAACCATGTATGGTAGCCTGTGGATTAGTGATGGTATGTGAGTGTCGGTAATAGTGCCTTTTCGCCATGTAAACAATGTGTACCAGTCTGTTGGTTGGTGACGGTTTGTGAGTCGCTGTCGGAGTAATAACGATGGTGATGGTGCATGTATCCTCATCACATGAGACTGTGGCCCCGTAACACACCCTGTGGGTCCCTGTTTGTGCGTGTCTCTGTCACACCTGATCTTTGCTAGTGCAGCTATATCCCCATTTTACTCCATTAGTCAACACACATGACGATTGTGCGGGTGAAATGTGTACTAGTGTGCGTGTTCGTGTGTATATATGTGTGTGCATACGTGCGTGAGTGCGTGCGTGCGTGCGTGCGTGTGTGTGTGTGTGTGTGTGTGTGTGTGTGTGTGTGTGTGTGTGTGTGTGTGTGTGTGCAGGTCGGTGTGTAGGAGGCAAGTGTGAAGTGGTGGAAGTAAAGTCGTGGCCGAATGTACAACAGTGCAACAATACTAAAGGTAATCACAGTGAAAAATGATACAAAACACCCGCCAGCCCCAGCCCTTGGCTGATGCTGACCGTGGCCTGTGTGTTTGATTCTTCTTCCATAGATGATGGCATTTTGAACATGACAGATTCCTGAACCTGGGATACCACGCGGAGCAACATATCAGCCGCAACATTCTTTTTTCCGTAGGAAACAAATGTAACTGATTTCAGTTTGCACTGTGAATTAGGGAACGTTTGGGTGAGTTTCCCTGGGCAAAATGCAACTGATAACATACCACAAGGTGTAGTGATGTACTTTGGATTAGATATACTATACAGAAAACAAAGAGGACGCATCAGCAAGATGTTTGAGAACAGTTCCATCCAGCTCAGAGGACGCCTTACAAAAAAAAACAAAAAAAAATCTTCGTGATGATGTTTACCGAGTGTGAAAATCTGAAAACAGAGTACATTTCAAAGCTTTAAGCGTGCTCAAAATTAAATTGTCCACGAACTCTCACCATAGGGCTAAACCAAACACAGAGTCCTTTACAACCATGAACACTCATATGGTGACAGAATTAAGCGCCAACGTCACCGGGCTCTTCAACAAATAAACGAAGAAGCAGATATGAGCTAGAACGATAGTGAGGATGAAGCAACAAGGAGCTGGAACAAATGACCATGACAAAGAGCAAAAAAAGACACGTCACTTTGGAAGTACATCGGTCGCTTATATGATAATAATAATAATGGTATTTGTAATGCGCAAAATTTTGATAAAATCAACTTTAAGCGGGGGGGGGGGGGGGGGGGGGGGGGGGGGAATATGCGTTCTCTCCCCGCTAGATCAGAGAGAAGCCGACACCTCCCTAATTCAATACCACTGCCACGCCCCCCCCCCCCCCCCACCCCCACCCCCCCCAACACACACACACACACTTATTCACGCACACCCTCGTATGCTGACTGTCATGCATGGCATCCGGGAATGACGAAATCATGTGAAACAGAGCACTTTGTCAGTTGGCATGTGCTGATATAGGCACTGTCAAACAACCCCAACTGTTAAGGTGCAAGCGTATTTTTGAATGTTCGAAACTGTTCCCTTCCACTGTAGGGGGGGGGGGGGGAGACCAACCCCCTCCCCTTCATTTTGTTTGTCTTTACTGACACCAAATGAACTGGAATAGACAGTTTGGCCTATTAAAACGGGGAAACCGCTGATGAACAATCAGGGATTCCACAGACCAGCTGTAGACACAATGCAGTGAAGCCACAAAGACGACAGGGGTAAACCAGAGAGAGAGAGTGAATGCTTATCTCGCCTGCTCTGGAATCGCCTTGTCGGGGATTCACTGATCACCCAGAAGAAGTAAGCCTGGGTTCCTAGCTACCGTGGGCATGCGTGGCAGTGGGCAGACACCGCAGCCCCAGCATTTGATCAGCAGGTCTCTACAGAAGTGGATCAGTAACCAGCAACAAGAGAGAGATCAACTATCCTCTCTGACATCAGGTAAGTTCTGATATTCCAAGTTGATTCGAACCCAACTCATCCAAAACTTCCCCTCTCTCAATGATGAAAGAGTAAGAACAAAACTCGGCCTGAACCGACTGTATGATATTGATCTGAATAGTTCACTCTTGTATAAAAGTAAAGTTGATGTGTGAAAGTGCACTTAGTTTGTGTCAGTTCTTTGTTCTTCGTTCATTATTGAATGTTTGAACATCCTCTTTAATTCTGTCTCTTGGAGCTACAGGTACTTTTAAGTGTACAGGACTCAGGAAAATTATTCCTTAGCTGCTCTTAAGTGATTCTAACAGTCCCAACAAATATACGAATTTCTTTTCATGACTAATACCAGAAAGTTGCTCCTTCTATTACTAGTAAGAGAGAGGGTGGAGATGAAATTTTAACATAACTCTAATAGAGAAAATATTCCAAGTCCTTCCCCTAGAGGACACCGACCGACCCAATCCCAACTCTCGTCACGCACACCCTCCCCCCCCCCCCCCCCCCCCCCCCCCCCCCCCCCCATTCTCGACAGAAAAACCGTGCTACACAGCAGGTGAAGAAAGTTGGGGATTGGGCAGTTGGGAGAGGGGGGAGGGGTGGGGGAGAACACCAGAAATTTCTATAGTGCTGACGATGCCCTCCTGCTTCCACTGCCCTGGCCTCTGCTGCCTTAGCAGATTCTCCAGCGCTGGGCGCCAGTCTTTAAAAAAAAAATCAAATACACAGCAACAAGCTTATGTTTTTACACTGGGAAAAAATCAAATCGATTTCATTTTCGAATCAGGAATTCAAAAGATGACGTTTTGTGTGTTTTCCTGAAATTGAAAGAAAGAATTCTTTCCATGGTTAAATTGCTGTAGTGAAAAGGAAAGTCACCCGCTAAAACTAAGGTATGGTTTGAGCCCTTTGTTTTTGTCATCTCTTGTGTCCAGTGTCCTGGTTTGGGTTTTCTTCTCATTCTTGCGTCCAGTTCCATCAGTGATAATCTAACGCTCAGTTCCATTTACGTTGATTTTAGCCCATCTAAGTGCCCGAGGGCCATTCTAGGATTGTCGTCTCGTCAAAATCGATTCCCTCAGTCAACACTAACGATGTCTTTTAAATGAGACTACTTCATCATCATGTTGTTTGGTATGTCAACAGCCAACAGTGGAATCCATAGGAACGTTTTTAATACGTAATAAAACCTAAACCGTAAAAAAAAAAAATAATAAAAATAAAAAAGACGCGCCACACGCAAAGTTAATACAAATCAAGAATACACACATATAGAGAGCAGTATACCTGCATTACCGGGGGCCGGAATAGTTCAGTTGGTAGAGCGCCGGACTCGTAATCCAAGGGTTGCGGGTTCGAATCTCCTCCGCCGGGCCTTTTCGGTACAGGGGGATTTTTCCCTCGGAGTTAACATTAGTTCTGACTCCATTCTATATGCAGTCCTTCGAATGAGACTATAAACCGAGGTTCCATGTGTGAACGCACGCACGCATAACATCTTGCACACACGTAAAATCCCATCACCAACTTTCGGAAGAGAAAGCCAGTTTGGCCGTTGGTATGGATGATGACAGCATAGCATGCACCCTGCGTAAGAAATTGAAAGAATGAAGGAAGTCAGGAAATCGAGTGAACGATATTGACTGGATGACACGGGAAACGACTGAATGAAGCGCCAGCTGGCAGCTCTTCAGTCGGCACTACCCAGGTAGGCAGCCCGTTGTGTAAACGAGTGTGGATTGTAAAGCGCTTAGAGCTTGGTCTCCAGCCGAGAATAGGCGCTATATAAGTATTCATTATTATTATTATTATTACTATTAAATTATTACAGGGTTGGTCACGAAAGTTTACAACATGGATACCATGCAGTCAGGTTAAAAAAGCGATTCATGGCATAGATTCATACCTGCTTTAAAAAGCAATATATGGCATAGATTCAAACCTGTCTTACTGAAATACTTGCATATCAGTCTCACAGCATGGCAGCCAGCTGTGAGTTTAAGGTTATGAAGTCGTGAGTGACACCATCCGGGGCATATATTTTGGTAAGTTTTCTACTCACTCGGTTCCAACTTAGGCTTCGTTGTGCTGTACACTCGTGTTGCAAGACTGGTACTACATCACGGAGGTACATGTACATGATGGATGTGTCTCAGAGGGTCTCGCTCAAATGTCAAGGCGAACACTGCAGGTTTGTGTATCTGTCGGGCCTGGCTGCCGCCAGGGTATTAATGACGAAAAGTATAGGCGGTGTCCCTGCCGTCTAGTTCCAGACTAGAGGGGCAGCATACAGTGTCTTCAGCTTTGGTCACTGGATAGCAGGACACTGCCTTCAGCTTGGTCACTGGATAGCAGGACACTCTCTTCAGCTTGGTCACTGGATAGCAGTTCAGTGTCTTCAGCTTGGTCACTGGATAGCAGGACACTGTCTTCAGCTTGGTCACTGGATAGCAGTTCAGTGTCTTCAGCTTGGTCACTGGATAACAGGACACTGCCTTCAGCTTGGTCACTGGATAGCAGGACACTGCCTTCAGCTTGGTCACTGGATTACAGGACACTGTCTTCAGCTTGGTCACTGGATAGCAGATAAGTGTCTTCAGCTTGGTCACTGGATAGCAGGACACTGTCTTCAGCTTGGTCACTGGATAGCAGTTCAGTGTCTTCAGCTTGGTCACTGGATAGCAGGACACTGTCTTCAGCTTGGTCACTGGATAGCAGTTCAGTGTCTTCAGCTTGGTCACTGGATAACAGGACACTGCCTTCAGCTTGGTCACAGGATAGCAGGACACTGTCTTCAGCTTGGTCACTGGATAGCAGCACACTGTCTTCAGCTTGGTCACTGGATAGCAGTTCAGTGTCTTCAGCTTGGTCACTGGATAACAGGACACTGCCTTCAGCTTGGTCACTGGATAGCAGGACACTGCCTTCAGCTTGGTCACTGGATTACAGGACACTGTCTTCAGCTTGGTCACTGGATAGCAGATAAGTGTCTTCAGCTTGGTCACTGGATAGCAGCACACTGTGTCTTCAGCTTGGTCACTGGATAGCAGCACCCTGTGTCTTCAGCTTGGTCACTGGATAGCAGCACACTGTGTCTTCAGCTTGGTCACTGGATAGCAGCACCTGTGTCTTCAGCTTGGTCACTGGATAGCAGCACACTGTGTCTTCAGCTTGGTCCATTCATAACGGGTGGATACTGATCGTTCCCTGCAGACTAGGTCCATTGAAGTACAGACCTGAATGTGGCTGGGCATCCAAGAGCCAAAATGAGATGCAGGAAGATATTGCCGCAGAGTAAGGGAGCGAAAAGGTTCAGACAGAAAACAAAACAAATGAACTGCAACAATTCCCGTCCTGATCCCCAGAACACCGCCACCACCATCAATAAACACACAGCATGCAACCAATTAAGTGAAAATTTCGCCACTGGACTGATTGCATATCCAACTTGAAGTGCAGTCAAGTTTCTAAACGGAGTGACTGAGGGCGGAAAATGAAGCAAAATTTGGAAAGAGAGGGGATTAGTGACCGCCAAGGACACAGAGTACAGGTCTTGACACAATGCAATTCGACCTCTTGGGTCTTCTTCAGGCGAAAGCAGATAATATTTGGGACAGTGTCAACGAAGAACAAAGAACCACATAGCTTCTCCTGTTCGCCTCACGATAAAAAAAAAATGGCGGCCATTTTTGATCGTGAGGCGAACCGGAGTAGTCGTTCCAAAGTGAGACGACTGCAGGGCGGAAATCTAAACAAATCTTAAATAAATGTTAGCGAACCGCCCAGAGAAACGTGGACAAACGAGTCACAAGACAAAACACGACGCGTTTCGACCTGTTAAGTCTTCTTCAGGCAAGATGCATAGGACAACGAAAATTTACCTAGCTTTGATCGCTTCAGAGCTCAGCGCAAGGAAGGCGTTGAATTAGAACAGGAGAAGCTCAGTGGTTCTTTGTTCTTCGTTGTCACTGTTCTAAATGTTATTTGCTTTCGCCAGTAGAAGACCCAAGAGATCGAAATGCATTGTGTCTAGTCCTGTACTCTGTTTGTCTGTGTCCTTGGCGGTTACGAACCCCCTCTCTTTCCAAATTTTGCAGTGCAGTATCAAACCATGAGCTAAATGACTAAGCCAGCGGACAACACACAGTCTGCGACCACTGAGCGAAACGATCCAACCTCCTTACATTTCTAAAGATGCAGCATGCACTCGGCGAACTAAACTACATTGCCGGGGTCTTGACATACCCTATCAGTACAGTCATTAGGCTGATTAAATGCCCCCTGCTGCTGCCCTACTGTGGCATTGGTAGTGGACTCATCCATACTTCTACATTCTGCACGGGCAATACAATAGAGAAACTCTCGCTACTCTAACACAGAAAGTGATGTACCGTTTAACTCGAGAGAAATTAGAAGAACTAAACAAAAAGGCAAAATAAAAAGTAGAAAAAAAGGTAGAATGAAAAGTAGAAAAAAAAAACAACAACAAAAGAAAACAGTAAAGAATACATAAATACATAACCAAAAAAAAACGAAAAAAAGCACATGGACATAAAACAAACGACGGCCCACTACAACACGGCACGGTGAGGCGTGCACTTAATTCACATCTCGCCCATCCTATTTCTCTGTAGTCATTGGTAGTCTAACCAGAGTCTAATGGACTGAAAGAATATTCTGCACGACCAAGATCAATAAACTGAGAACCCAGGAGAAGAAGAGTGCAGGGGAAATAATAGGATAGCAGTTAAAAAAGAAATAAAGGAATGAATAAGTAAATAAGAAATGAATAAATAAATGAATACATACATAAATGGATAAATAAACAAACAAATGAACAGAAAACACAAAAGAAATAAGTAAATAAACTAGAAGCAGGATGTAAAAAAAAAAATATAAAGTAAGAGACCACAGGAAAGAGGAAATCCGTGGAGCACCGCCCTCAGAGGACAAGAGATGCTCTCATGAGGTGAAAGACCTCCTGGGTTCCGGTAAAGACTGAAACAGTACCTGAGAGTACCAAGTCCTAAGAAAGGGATCAGAATATAACTCTTGTTTATCCAGTATTTCTGAAGACAATCTACAGTGTGCCAAAGGGGATCTCTCATTTGCGACAATATCCAGCAGGTGTAGTATTGCAGTCTGGAATGGACAAATGACATGCAAGTAACTGTTGTTGTGGGAACGCCTGCTGAAGAAGAAACGTCTTTTCTGTACTCCCAGTTCTTATAGAACAGGGATTACTTTACAATGGGAACGAAGAAATGCTGTCTGTGTCTGTGCGTCTGTCTGTCTGTGTGTCCGTCCATGGTCAAAATGTGTTCTACTCGCTCCAGACAAAACTACGTGGCCGGTCTTTCTGAAAATTTGTAGGTATGTTCATTATGGGTCACGGATGATGCCCGATGTTTTATTTTGCCGTCATAGCCGTTACTAACGGCGATAACGGCCCGAAACGGTTTTTCCTCTTTATGGAAAATCTCAGAAGGTACTTGGCTGATCTTACTGAAAATTTGTAGGTATGTTCATTATGCGTCACAGATGATGACCGATGTTTACCAGAACAGCCGTTACTAACGGCTATAATGGTCCAAAAGGGTTTTTCCTCTATATGGAATATCTCACGCATATTCAAGACAAACTGGGAGTACGTTTATATGCGTTGCATCTTGTTTGCTGTGGATGTGTTGGAGCTTCTTCAGCGGTGCCGTGCTTGCGGGCAGTCTCCTAAAGGATAGGATCGGTTGGACAGTGATATCGGACCACTGCTGACTTTTTATCCGCCAGAGAGGTGATTCACCTCACCCCTGTAACAGGAGTGACCTGAACAATGGACTGGTGTGGCCATGACCTAGCGCAGCGCAACAGTGAGCAGGGGAAACAACAAGCGAAAAAACGAGCACAGAGAACAACACAGAGCTGGAACACTGAGCATGGAGAAAC
>JADBJO010001729.1:62500-72500 GCA_016801955.1 Conus betulinus
CAAACCACGCCAGAATGACTCCCCCCCCACCCTGTTTTAGATTAACTCCCCCACCCCAAAACATTCAGTTTTATATGTTAGTCACGATGTGAGAAATAAACATTTAATACACACACCCTCCCTCCCCCTCCCTCCCCCTCCCTCCCCTCCCTCCGTTCCCCTCTCTCTGTCTGTCTGTCTGTCTGTCTCCCCCCCCCCCCCCCAACTTTTTCAGTCTCTCGCTCACTCTTTCACTCTCCTTGCTTGTCTGTCTGCCTTTTTGCTTGTCTGTCTGTTTTCTCTCTTAATCTCTCTCCCTCTCTCTTTGTTTGTCTTTCTGTCTGCCTGTCTATTTGTTTATCTATCTCAGTGTCTCTGTCTCTAGTGTCTCACCCCACTCCCCCTCTCTCTGTCTGTCTGTCTGTTTTTCTTTCTTTATTTTAACCCCCCCCCTCTCTCTCTCTCTCTCTCTCTCTCTCTCTCTCTCTCTCTCTCTCTCTCTCTCTCTCTCTCTCTCTCTCTGCCTGCTTCTAGTCAGCTTTGTTTACTGTTATTAGCGTTTATCAAAGACAGATTGGATTAATAGGCTTTTATGTTAGCCTAAGAACTTTATCCTTGTCAAGTAAAGTTTTCAAGTGTCATGTGTCAAGTGTCTCTCTGCAGTGTGTGTGTGTGGAGGGGGGATCAACATTTCTTGATCGAAAGTAACACCCCGGGAGTATAGGCACGTGCGTATCTTAACTCTACCCCCCGGGGAGATAGGGCGGGGGTGGGGGGGGGGGGTGGGAGTTGAAATATGCACATGCCTAAACTAACTCTCCGGGAGTTAATTTCAATCAAGAAGTATTAATCCAGATTGACTCCCCGGGGAGTTAAAAATATTAGAAGGGGGAAGTCATTCTCGCCTTATGCCAGGACTGCCCCCCCCCCCCCCACACACACACACATACACAGACTGCAGACACTTGACACATGACACTTGAAAACTTAACTTGACAAAGATAAAGATCTTGGGCGTACATAAAAGCCCACTCCCCCACCCCCCACATTCAGATTATTTCAGATTTTTTTTTTTTTTTTTTTTTTGCCTGGGTGAAATTCGCATTGTAAGACAATGCTAATACAACTTTCAAAACATATTTCTCTCAATCATCCTATAATTTGAAAACGCGGTGGAGAGGGGAGGGGGTTATTCTGGGCACGTCGACCACATGCACGTATACAAACACACTTATGCACACAAGCATGCACGAAGCACACACACACACACACACACACACACACACACACACACACACACAGTGCATGATGCTGAATACCCGTCATAAAAGCAGGTACTTGTATTGCGGTGAAGATTTGTTATAATGGCAACACCAAACTTCGCTGCAAATTTAAATAAAATCGGTCCAGAAGTGGTCAAGCTAGAAGGCCTTGTATCTTAGGCGCTGGCTGGCCATGTCACCCGCTGAAGTGCTAACTGGTCAGGTTAGATTGCCTTTGCTACAGCAAGCATTACAGAGATTTGACGAAAATCGATTGAAAAAGGACTGAACTATAAGGCCCAGTGCCCTTCAGAACGGGTGCTGGATGCCCAGGTCATCCACTAAAAAGGACACTAACTTTCAAATCACATTGGCATAGTCACACCACTTCTCAAAGCAAAATTAAATTGAATCAGTTGAGAAACAGCTGAGTTATAAGGTCCGTTTCATACTCCCAGGATTCACCGAAAGGGGGAGAAAATGATGAATCCATCGGTGCTCAACCAATCACGACTGCAAATCCCAAACGGACGATGAACATGGACCAAATGGAATATCCATGTATCTGTGGAAAGCGTTTCGCTACCACCCGTGGCATGAAGATCCACAGAACAAGATGGGATGTGTGAAGACTCATCTGAATGAGCAGCAGCGCACTGCATCGGAAGACCAAGGCCAGGATTTTAAACCACAGTGCCAAAGACATCACGCTGTTGGTTCGGATGAGGAATTTGCACAGGCCCTTGATGCCAGGCGCCTGAAACTCAACCTGCCACGAGCAAACGAGACTGAAGAAGATTGGGATGCAAAAATCGTCCAAAGGCTCGATGCACGGATAGGGAAAAGTATCCTGGAACACAAACTAGCCACATATGGGGACATTGTGTATGCCACATGTAGAGACGCCTATGGAGCAAAACTACCCAAAGAGAAAACACCTCCAAAGAAATCCCGACACCAGGAAGAGATGGACAAGATCAGGGTCCAAAAGAAGAACCTCAAGAAGCAAATGAAGACCGCACTGCCAGCTGAAAAACAAGGCTTGGAAAAACTCAGTGAAGACCTGAAAGCAAAACACAGCGCCCTCAGCAAAGCGGAATCTGCGAGGAAGAGGAAGAAGATCAAATGTAGGTGCCCTTTAATAGGTACATCAAACACAGCGAAGCAGCGTTCATCTGCATGACGTCAACATACTACGTCATATGTATGTCAGTTGATGATGCACGTCGGTTATTCATGATAAAAAGGAATTAAGACAGACATAACTGATTGAAGTAGACCCGTGACATGAACTTTTCACCCCAGAAGAGAAGACTGCAGGTGTCCATTGCGATATAGCTTCCAAGAATAGAGCTGATAATGGTCAGCATACTCCACACTGCTGCTGTTAATAGCCATGAGATAAGGTCAAAGAAGAGAGAGGGTGGAGGAAGAAAGAACAGAGGCAACTGGGAAAGTACAATGATTTAAAAAATGTTTATTGATCAGCTGGCAGCATGCATTATTGTCTTTGCTTTGCATTTTGTTCCATGAAATATTTGTTAGGTAAAAAAAAATTCATTATTAAAGGATTTTCCAAAGCAGGAGTTTAATTTCAATCATTTCCTATGTGGGTCTTTTAAGGGGGGGGGGGGGGGGGGTTCCCTCTTGTTCATATTATACCAAATCCTTGAAAAGAAACGTTACAAATCGTTGTGTTTTTAACATTTTTGTTGGGGATAGATTTCAAAATAACTTTTTTACTGAACATATTCAGTTTTCTGCAAGTCTTTCTGTAACCACTCTGCCCTTTTTTTTTATCCACATCATCCGAACTCTTTGAACTGAGTTTATTAAGGCATTACATTCAAGCAGCATACTTCGCAATTTGACCTGAATCGTTAAGTGTTTCTTTCAGTTACATATATTCAGTTCATAATCATGTCTTTTGTTTGTCGTATATCTGTTTTGCCGATTATTATCTACCCAAAATTGTATTTCTTAAACCAGCAATGTGTGTGTGTGTGTGTGTGTGTGTGTGTGTGTGTGATATCAAAGACGTTTTAATCTCTTATTGCCACATGTTAGGTCACTCTGTGTATTTGCCTGTAATAAACACATGCGGTGTGTGTGTATGCGTGCATGTGCGTGCGCGCGCGAGCGAGCGTGTGTGTGTGTGTGTGTGTGTGTGTGTGTGTGTGTGTGTGTGTGTGTCTGCAGGTAGGTGTGTACACGCTTGTTCAGAAAAGCGCGCGAGGACAAAGTAAAGGGGGTACAGCAGCTCCAACCAGTCGGTGTGACCTTGTGATCATCATGGCCACCTTCTGTCTCCTACTCCGTTGGATTCTGTGCTGTTAAACTTGACAGACGTGCAAACACAAGGTTGTCAGTCCCAACAATGTACGTTCACATTCAAAAGTTCTTTTTGACAGCAATCGTGTGCATCCATATCTTTTTTTATTGTTTTTTTTTTTCCAGCACATTGATGTATGTTTTGTGTAGCTTTAACAATGTTGGGTTTTTTTTTTTCTCGATAAGCAAATTCTGTGCAAAAATGTGGACTGAGTTCTGCTGAAATCAGATTAGAGTGCTGCAAGTCTCTTTTCACTGCGTTTTTACTGACTTGTTGCCATCTCCTTATTGAAGTTGCCATGTTTGTCTTCTTCTAGTCGCTGTTTTCCTGCGATTTCCTTGTTCACCTTATTACGTTTTTTTCCCCTACAGTTACTGACTCTATGCTATCTTCCTGTTCTTGTTCTCAAGTTTGTCATATTCTAGTAACCAGCCGGTTGCCATCTTCTAGTGTATTGTATCATGATTATTGTCTTCAGGTCACTTACATTTTTTTCATCTTTCACTTGGCTTGTTACAATGGTTGTTTTGTTCAGTTATTGATTCGTTGCCACCCTGTTTATCTAGTTACAGTGGGTTTTTTTTTTTTTTTGTTTGTTTGTTTCTAGTCATAATATAAGTGTTGGGAGTGGGTTGGTGTGTCCTCTAGGGGAAGGACGTAAAATTGTTTTCTCTTGGAGAATTATGTTAAGATTTCACTCTACCCCCTCTCTAACTAGTGATGGAAGAAGAAACAACTTTCCGGTACCAGTCATCAAAAAATTTGTTTTTCCTGGGACTGTTAAAATAGCCAAGAGTAGCTCAGGGATAGGTTTCCTAGGTTTATACTCGTAAAGGTACTTGCAGCTCCGAGAGACAGAATTAGAGAAAAGTTCAAACATTCAATACTGCTTGAACAACAAAGAACTGACACAAGCTAAGTGCACTTTCACATGTTAACTTTACTTGCTTACAGACGGGTAAGTAGTAAAAAGTTAGTTTACAATTCACTGGTCTGTCCTATAGGTTGAGATTGGTTCTCACTGTTTCATCATTAAGTGGGGGGAAAGTTCTGAATGAGCTGAGTTGAAGTCCCATTAGAATATCAAACTTAACTGATACGAGAGAGGATAGTTGATCTCTGTCTTGTGGCTGGTGACTGATCCTGCTGTGTAGATCGGTTGCTGTAGTGCTGGGCTGTGGTGTTTCTTCACAACCTGTCTCGCTCAAGGATATGTAGCGTAGCCACAATATGTAGCATAGCCACTGTATGTAGCATAGCCACGATATGTAGCATAGCCACAATATGTTCAATAGC
The DNA here is from genome assembly GCA_016801955.1 of Conus betulinus. Classification (NCBI taxonomy): domain Eukaryota; kingdom Metazoa; phylum Mollusca; class Gastropoda; order Neogastropoda; family Conidae; genus Conus; species Conus betulinus. Next base: position 67,370 of record JADBJO010001729.1, read on the forward strand.
CACTGTATGTAGCATAGCCACGATATGTAGCATAGCCACTGTATGTAGCGTAGCCACGATATGTAGTGTAGCCATGATATGTAGCGTAGCCACGATATGTAGCGTAGCCACGATATGTAGCATAGCACGATATGTAGCGTAGCCACGATATGTAGCGTAGCCACGATATGTAGCATAGCCACTGTATGTAGCATAGCCACGATATGTAGCATAGCCACGATATGTAGCATAGCCACTGTATGTAGCATAGCCACGATATGTAGCATAGCCACGATATGTAGCATAGCCACTGTATGTAGTGTAGCCACAGTATGTAGCATAGCCACGATATGTAGCGTAGCCACGGTCCCAGGTCTGCGATGAGAGAACCTGGTCTGTAGTTAAGTAGCTGAAAAGTCTGGCTTGTTGTGTTCACACATTTGCCCTCTACCTTTCAGAAGAAGTGTGATAACTCAGCCAACAATGGATTTGATGAGTATAATGGTTTTGCTATAATTATCAATCCCCATTTTTGTTTACAGGGTAGGAAACAGTAATACAATGCAACACAATTTCAGTCAAATAACTCTTCAGTGTTTTCTTAGGAAGAAGATTACATTAACATGGAATACACTTAGCCCAAGTACACATGTGGTGTAGACTTAAAGTCACACTACAAAGCATTCCAGCAATTACCAGTATTCATAAACCAACTTAGCAGTTTTCACCTACTACAGGCATAGTTTTTTTTTCTGATCAAAGGTTTCTCATCCAGTTATCATCTTAACAGATAGATTTGTATACTGGCTAATGTCAAATTTTACATGAAGAATAATGGTCAGATTGTTAACAAAGAATCTTAACCACAAGGTGATAGCTTTTACCACATGGTGGCAAGCAAACTACTACAAAAGAATAATCATTCATCAATTGGATAAATTTCACCAAGTATTGGCACAAAGTTACACTGCTAAAACAACATGGCATAAATATAATCAATGCATAGATTCAAAATGTAAAAAAACATAGTTTCAACTTACATTTCTGGGAGAATAGTGAAACTTAGAATCAGAAATAGAGTAAAGTGTTTACCCCCCTTCTGTCTTTTCATGCTTTACCTACAGCTGGTCTGAGGAACAGAGAGTGTGCGACACTAGGTGTCTTCTATTGTATGCTAAACTGTCAAATCAGGTTTCTGATCTGGCTGACAGGTTGTCACTCCAGACGATGAGAGGGAGGAGGATTGTCTGTCATTCCCCACCTCTTACATGGATTTGACCTCTTGTTAATGTTTGAACTACACCTGTGCCGTGACACCAAGATCAACATATGATAATTCACAAAGCGCGAAGGTTGTGTGAATGAATGCAGTGACAGCCCTGATATGGGTCTTTGCAGTCGGCTGGGCTATAAGCAACATTACCTTACCTTACATCACTTATAAAGTGAATGTTTCAATGACAGACTTTAATTTTTTTAAACGTTACATCTCTTACTAGATATTAGATGTGAAATAAATGCTTCAGACACAAGTATTTCTTCTCAATTGTTATATCATTTACTACATTTATATCATGCATCCTGCAAATGACTCAATGACCGGTGATGTTCAGAATTCTTCAAGGGAGGTAATCCACATTAAAGCTCGCTTTCAGTGAGAGTGAGCCAGCCATTTTCATGGGACAGATGCCACTGGTGGACTCACCAAAAAGCATCTTTCCCCTTCAGTCAGATTAACAGTTGAATTGTAGATAGAAAACGCCAAAACAAGAGTGTCCAACTGTACTCCTGCTGTGCAGACAGTTGATATCCAGGTCGTTCCTCCATGTATGCACTTCAAATCAACTATCTTACTCTCTAGATGTACATTTGTCTGACCCATGAATTTGTAAAAAAAAAAGTAACTGTTTGCAATAGAAATGTATGCATTATCTTCCCCTGATTTTTCCCCGGATCATTTTTATTACTTCATAACTGTTATATCATTTACTGCAGTGACTGACATCACATGGATTAGTGAGTAATTAATCAGCAGTTTTTTTTTTTAATACATTTTTTATTTCTTTCCTCCTCATTCTCTCTTCTATTCCACGAGTTTTTTTTGTTTTGGTTTTTTTTTTACCCTCTATGTCATTAACTGCAATACGTCATTAGGTATGTGAATGCTTCAGCGAGATTTTTTTTCTGGTTGTTATTTCAGTCCCTAAATTGGCACTGCTTACCATGTGAATGTTTCTGCAAGGATTGTGAGGTCTACAACATTATATCATTTACTACGGTGACATCACATGTTGCCTGCATGCCTCAGCTGCTGCTCTTTCTTCTCTGATCATAAAGTTAAGTGTGTGTTTGTGCAGTACTGATTCAAATTGTTGAATTGTTACGCTTCAAGCAAATAAATTTCCAGTGGCATTGCTGATTGTGTGTTTGAGTGTGTGTGTGTGTGTCTGTCTGTCTGTCTGTCTGTCTGAGTGTGTGTGTGTGTGTGTGTGTGTGTGTGTGTGTGTGTGTGTGTGTGTGTGTAAAGGTTAGGGAGCATGGATGTCAAATGTAAAGTATTCTTAAATGACGAAAAAAAAAAAAGAAAATTTTCATTTGGGCTACAGAAACGGTCTACATATCTAGCATGCTTTATTGTTGACCAGTGGATCAAGCTACACAACTGTACAACCAGTCTACCATACTGTTTGGATTATTTGTCAGTCAACAGAAGAGGTAGCAAATGGTGGAATTTTGCTCGGTGGAAACATTGCTGCAAAAATGTACCCTTTCCAGTCATAAAAAGATCCATGGACACGACTTGAACAGGGATACTGACATACTAGTTGAACTAACTAACCTATCTGTAGTAAAAAGTATCATGTCAAAAGAGCTCGATCACTTTCGTAAACGGCCTAGTCGATCGGTTTCATAAACAGCTTAGTCAATCACTTTCATGAACAGCTCAGTCAATCAGCCTCATAAACAGCTTAGTCAATCAGCTTTATAAAGAGTGTAGTTAATCAGTTTCATGAACAGCTCCGTCAATCAGTTTCATAAACAGCATAGTCAATCAGTGTCATGAACAGCTCAGTCAATCAGTTTCATAACAGCTTCGTCGATCAGTTTCATAAAGAGCTTAGTCAATCAGTTTCGTAAACAGCTTAGTCAATCAGTTTCGTAAACAGCTTAGTCAATCAGTTTTATAAAGAACATAGTCAACCGGTTTCATAACAGCTTAGTCAATCAGTTTTATAAAGAACAGAGTCAATCAGTTTTTGTAAACAGCTTAGTCAATTTCATAAACAGCTTAGTCAGTTTCATATAACAGCTTAGTCAGCCAGTTTCATAAATAGCTTGATGTTGGCAAGTACGTTGTTCGGAAGACACTGGGCATACTTACTACTTGGTGACGATTCAACGAGACTTGTCCACACACAAAAAGCTCGACTTGAAGCTAAGGCACAGGGTGGCAAGCCCACTCAGCGGTAAAGTACTGCGTTCGCAGTTGGAAGTCAAGAGTTCAAATCCCCTCGGCGCCTGAAGGGGGGGGGGGGGGGGGACTTTTTGCTGCCCGTCTCAGCATGCTGTCATTCTCTGGTATTGGCTTAGTGCCAGACAACCCTTATCTTCTTACTGTCCAGCAGCAGTTATCCCCAATCTGTCATATCATTTGAAGAAGCATTGAATATTAAATCTCCATGTAACTCTCAACACACACACACACTGACAATAATGGCATAGCCAATGTTAGGTGAGTTACTCAGGGCGTGACCAGCACGTTGGGCTGATGCATAGGTCAGACATGCTGCTTAGTCGTAGCCACAAGGCGCTGTTCTTAAATTCTCTTATTTTAGTCATTAATTCATTTATCCATCAGCTTTAAATCATGCGCAGTGTGGTCTCAAAATGTAGTTGATGTGGTGTAGCAGATATGGACTTGTCTTCTCGCAGTCACACACACACACACACACACACACACACACACACACACACACACACACGGCATGCATACACACACTGTATGTACTTAAGCATGCACACAAACATTTACTCAGAAGATAAAAAATCAAACAAACATACAAACAGACATTGTCCAGATCGAGAAACAGAGACAAATTAACACAGAAAGAAAGGGAACACACACACACGCATTCACGCACACACACACACACACACACACACACACACACACACACACTTACACACTTACACACACATGCACGCACGCACAGAGAGGGGGAGAAACGGCGAGAGAGAGAGAGAGAAAGATATTGAACAGATCCAGCTTCAAATAAGAAAGTTTACTTTTATTTTGTCAAAAATGACCACATCAAACAAAAGCAACCACCAAACATCATGAAGTCCCTGATCATGGCCCCCTACTTCCATTACCATCTGTCCACTTTCCTTTCTGCGACCTCTCTCCCAGTCATCATGAGCATTTCCAACCTGATGCACAGGAGATGATATTCTTAGTTTGTACCAGGTTAAGAACAGAATAGCGACGATTGATTAAAAAAAAAACCCTACATTCATTTTCTGTGTGCACCGTATGTCTATCATATTCAAATACTCCTTGTGTGGTAAGTCACTATAGCATAACCAACTGCGTCATCAATTATGATATTCTCTACCACTTGTCATATACTATAGGATAACGACTTGTCAGTGACATCTATACGTCATAACCTCCTGTTACCATCAATCACCATGTCATCACCAACTGTGTTGTCTAAAATCACGTTATCACCACCTGTATGTCGTCAACCATTGCGTCATCAATGCCTTTGACGTCAGTCATTGCATCTTCACAATACATATGACGTCAGTCATAAAGTCATTACCAATGGTATCGTCGAATGGGTCGTCGTCGTCGTCGTCATCATCATCATCATCATCATCATCATCATCATCATCATCATCATCACCTGTTTTGTCCACCACATTCCGTTTCTTAAATGGCTTTGTATTTACCGTAAGTGTCTCTAATAAAGTTCATCTTCATCACATGTCTCTCTTGGCCATGTCATCAACACGCGTGTCCCCAACGACTGTGTCAGTAGATTGTCCCAAAGACTGTGTCATTGGATAGTCCCCAACGACTGTGTCATTGGATAGTCCCCAACGACTGTGTCATTGGATTGTCCCCAACGCCTGTGTCACTGGATAG
>JADBJO010001729.1:77500-82500 GCA_016801955.1 Conus betulinus
GGTGATAGAACAGTGTGTGTCCTCACAATGGTGATAGAACAGCGTGTCCTCACAATGGTGATAGAACAGGTGTGTCCTCACAATGGTGATAGAACAGTGTGTTCTCTCACAATGGTGATAGAACAGTGTGTGTCCTCACAATGGTGATAGAACAGTGTGTGTCCTCACAATGGTGATAGAACAGTGTGTGTCCTCACAATGGCGATAGAACAGTGTGTGTCCTCACAACGGTGATAGAACAGTGTGTGTCCTCACAATGGCGATAGAACAGTGTGTGTCCTCACAATGGCGATAGAACAGTGTGTGTCCTCACAATGGTGATAGAACAGTGTGTGTCCTCACAATGGTGATAGAACAGTGTGTGTCCTCACAACGGTGATAGAACAGTGTGTGTCCTCACAACGGTGATAGAACAGTGTGTGTCCTCACAATGGTGATAGAACAGTGTGTGTCCTCACAACGGTGATAGAACAGTGTGTGTCCTCACAGTGGCGATAGAACAGTGTGTGTCCTCACAATGGTGATAGAACAGTGTGTCCTCACAATGGTGATAGAACAGTGTGTGTCCTCACAATGGTGATAGAACAGTGTGTCCCTCACAATGGTGATAGAACAGTGTGTCCTCACAATGGTGATAGAACAGTGTGTCCTCACAATGGTGATAAAACAGTGTGTGTCCTCACAATGGTGATAGAACGGTGTGTGTCCTCACAACGGTGATAGAACAGTGTGTGTCCTCACAATGGTGATAGAACCAGCGTGTGTCCTCACGATCATGATCGAAGTGTGTGACTTCACCAGAAACACAGGCAGACTGCTGATGTCCATATCCCTTCATGATCCTAGGAGAGAGACCAAATCGCTTGCTGCACCATTGACAGAAGGCCCGCAGTCTCGTTCCGTTCTTGCTCCAATCCACTGTGAGGCAGTGACAGTCCACACAGTCGCCTGTCTGATTCTCTCTGTTCTACGGTGTCAGCTAAATCTGACAATCCCTGTTTTTGATGAAACAGTACGCCCTCGACCCCCAATCCCACCCCCACCCCCTCCTCCTCCTCCTCCTCTCCCTCACCCCCGCGAGTTGTTGTCCTTCATGTTGTGATCTGATATACACACGCAGATCTGTTGCAAGCTAACGGCAGTACGGTCTGTGATGGACGAGTGCAACAGGCCTTGAGCCTTAGACAAAGTCAGCATCTCCACACTGAACTGTCCTGCTAGCACAGAGAGAGAGAGAGAGAGAGAGAGAGAGAGAGAGAGGGGAGGTCAGTTGGATATCAGATTGTTATACGGTGGAGTGGAGGACTGACCTCCTTGCTGGCTGGAGGGACCCACCGCCAGTTGTCTGGCCTCGCACTGACCACCTATCTCCACACACACACACACACACACACACAGACACGTCCCTTTCATTACACGGCGCGCGGCGATGCTGCTCGTGCATCTCATGAATACTGATGATTGTGGGTGGGCGTTGCTGTCAGCTTGATCGTTCACTGGACCGTTAGATGAAGCCACGTCACACGGAGGAAAGGAGGGGGGGGGGGGGGAGTTAGGGAGCCAGTGGAGGGGGGAGGGGGAGGGTGGAACTTGAAGCAATTAAGTGGGGTTGAAGAAGGTCATGTCTCGGGATGATTTTCGCCACTGTCGGAAGTGCATTAGACTGAAAGTCATTTGATGGGAAGTGACCGTGGCGTCAAGGATTGGGGGGGGGGGGGGGGGGGGGGGGGGGGGGGGGGGGGGGGGGGGGGGGGGGGGGTGTTCTGTCAGAGAGGAAGACCGTTCAAGTTCATGTTCACAGCCCAGCCGACGGCTGGGGACCGTGTCTTGGATCGGAGTGAGGACAGAGCTGTTTAACAGCGCTTAGAGGGTAGGCAGAGATCTTGGGGGAACACAAACACAGCGGCAAGAGAGAGGTTGAAGGCTACATTTTACGCTGGTTCTGAAACTCGGTGCCGTTCAATCACTCTGTACTGTATGACGTCATAACACCGTTTCGTTGCATTTAACGAAAGGTGTGTGTGTGTGTGTGTGTGTGTGTGTGTGTGTGTGTTCTGCATAAAAAAAAAAAAAAGTAAAACAGTTGTTAGCTACACAGGCCTAGTGCTAGGGCAATGACGTCATTATGCTGACGTCAACAACCAACGCCACTGACAGTTGTACGTGTATTCTCTTCCTGCCCTCTTGGTTAGAAATAGAACCACAATCAGCGGGGATTCATCTGTTTTCGTAGCTCTCATACGTCATAACGTTGAATGGGCGTTTGACTATAAACTTCCGGCCTGTGTATGTTCATTCCTCCAGAGTGACCGCTCTTGTCTTGAGACTGCTACGCTGGGTCAATCCCCTTGTTCCTGCACACAGAGCGCACTTTGGTTCACAACAATTGATTAGCCTGTACAGGGAGGGGGAAGGACAGGGAGAATTTAGATACATAGTGAGAGAGAGATTGTGTGTGTGTGTGTGTGTGTGTGTGTGTGTGTGTGTGTGTGTAGATGAGAGAGAGAGACAAAGAGAGAGAGAGTGCCTGTGTGCGCGTGCGTGCGAGCGTACGTTCGTGCGTGCGTGTGCGTGCGTGCGTGTGTGTGTGTATGTGTGTGTGTATGTGTGTGTGGTGTGTGTGTGTGTGTGTGTGTGTGTGTGTGTGTGTGTGTGTGTGTGTGTGTGTGTGTGTTTGAGATGAAGGTTGATACATAAGTTTGTACATTCTCCTGAAATGTACGCCGTCAATAAACAATAATCCATTCATCCATTCCTTTCTCTCGTGCTCTCTGTCAATCATTTTCACTCATCCACACTCCACTCACTCCTCTTCTTTCACTATCTATACAGTATTCATTCATTCTTCTTCTTTCTCTTTCCATACAGCAGACACACACACACACACACACACACACACACACACACACACACACACACACACACACACACACACACACACACACACACACACAAAGAGAGAGAGAGAGGGACAAACGCACGCACGCACGCACGCACACACACACACACACACACACACACACACACACACACACACACACACACACACACACACACACACATTTGCACGATCATACACGCATAATCCTACACACAAATACACACGCTCATTCACACATTCGCAACATTGGTAGATCAATGTCAATCATACGATGAGCTTGTTGTTAACTGTTGTGTTGAAGTAATAAAGATGATGATGGTGTTGAATTAACATAACTGTATTTTAAGAGAAGCAATTAGTTCCAGTCCACCGCTAAGTAAAGTGATTAGCATCTTTCTTTTGCATTACCGATGCAATTAAGACGCCCGCAGCTGTCAATGATGGTCATTCGTATTTTAATTGCAAAGAACTGTGACATGTGCAAAACGTCTTTAAAAACAGTGTGGTTTTATGCCAGAGAGTTTGTGACATGCTTGGAAGATCTGTGTTGAAAATGAAGAGAGAGCAAAACAAATTTCTGTCTGGGGAAAGAGAGAGTTCCACACGAAAATGCCTAACAATGCAAAGCTGATCTTTTTTTTTTTTTTACAGGTCTATTTGAATATATGAAAGAATGTACTCGTTGAAGCAATATCAACATGATGCTCGAGTTAGTAAGTCTTTAGCGGATTCTGGGCCAGGTCATTATTGTGTACGTCGTTCATCAGTACAGTCTGGTTCAAGTGAAGTCACGTTTGGAGCGTCAGTATGTTTAACCCATCTTGCTTCTCTGAGGATTAAAAAAAAAAAGAAGAAGAAAAATCTGGCAGAATTATCGAAGCTGCTCTTCTGTATTTAGCATTAAGCGTTTAATGAGATTTTTTTTTCCAGCACAGTTCCAGGCCTCAGATTTCTAAGGTAAGGCAATGTTCCCTATAGCCCAGCCGACCGCAAAGGGCCATGTCAGGGCTGTCATCGCATTGAAGTCAACTCACAAGTCATTAAAAAAAATAAAAAAAAGAAATCTCATTCATATAACCCTTTGAAATACACCTTCAAAAACACACACGTGAAATTTTGTTGAAAAATCTTTCTTCTACAAAATCCTAGATCACATGAAAAATGTTTATTCATCTCCTTCAGATTTCAAAGATCACATCAGGTGGGACATCTCTGAACAAGATTTCATGCAGTCTGCTGTAAATGGATTTTTTTTTTTTCTCTCACATCCCACAACTTCAAATGTCTGATTGATGTGAGAGAGACAGCAAGCTTAAACGAACAGTTTGTAATCGTCGTGTCTATATAAAGCTTCAGTTCTTGGAGTAGGAAGAGACTGCAAGTGAGTTCGTTAAAAAAAAAAATTGTTTTACAAAATGAGACTGCTACTTTAGTACCTGATCCACCATCCTTCTCCGGACTCTTTGTTCGTGCTCGTGCTGCGATCAGATTCAGAGTGATTCGATAATAATAAAAATGTAATTCATTTAAGAAAAAGTGACGCCTGTCTGTCGTGAGGTTCCAGGCGCCATTACAATGTTTAAAAGCCGAACGTTTAATAATGAAGAGAAGAAAGGAAACACAAAAGATGAAGGCATATAAACTATAACATCATAAGACCAACATACATTTAAAAGCATAGAATGATACATGCAGATAAACATAACAACCCCCTACACTCTTTCCCTATGTTGTCCCCCCCCCCCCCCCCCCCCCCCCCCCCCCTTTCCAACACACACTCACAGTCTCTGGTTGGTGCTATTGATGGAGATGGTTTCCATGCCTTTCGTCTTCCTAGCAACTGTCATAAAGTTGTGATAGCACTATGATTTTTAAAAAATCTTTCAAGCTTTGTTTTTTTAACATGTTTGAAGACCAGTTGTAATGATTTGACGATGAGTTTGGTGTTCTGTGTGCAATGTCATTTATTGCTTCTTGTCATATGAAGCTGTGTCTTGATTAGCAGTTAACGTTTCGTTTGACAAAAAATAAATAAATAAATGTTCCTTTAAATCACGGATGAAGTGAGTGACTCAGTTTCGCATGGGGGGGGGGGGGGGGGGGGGGGGGGGTCTTTTGT
>JADBJO010001729.1:87500-95000 GCA_016801955.1 Conus betulinus
GGTGAACTGTTGACAAGAATGCCCGGCTGATTGGTGAACTGTTGACAAGAATGTCCGACTGATGAGTGAACTGTTGACAAGAAGAATGTCCGACTAATGAGTGAACTGCTGACAAGAATTTCCGGCTGATGAGTGAACTGTTGACCGGAATGCCCGACTGATGAGTGAACCAAACGAGGGTGTTTAAAAAAGGATACCGACTGATGAGCTGAGAACAAGAACGACTGATAAATGAACTGTTAACAAGAATGACTGATTAGTGATCTGTTAGCGAGGATGACTAAAAGCTGACTGGTGAACTGTTGACAAAGACGGCTGACTTGTTGAAGAACCGTTGGTTAGGACGACAGATCGATAGGTGAAATACTTACAAAGCTATGTGATTGACTGGTGACGTGTTAACAAGGGTGACGTAATGACTGTGGAGTGCCAGCAATGATTAGTGGTTGATGAACTGTGAACACAGATGACAGAATTATTGTGCACTGAGGAACACACAATGACTAGTGAACTGCACAGCAGAATAACTGACTCACTGAGAAAACTGTGAACCATAATGATCAACTCTTTGGGGAACTGCGAACAAGTACGACTGACTGACTGGTTAACCCTTTTACAGATAAGTGATCGGTTGGCAGACTGATCACGGGGGTGATTTACTGATGGGGTGAAGTCTGAATCGTCCAAGCAACCGATTGATGAAGCGTGATCAAGAAGGACTCACTGATGGGTGAAATGTGAAGAAGGCTGCTTGACTGATTGGCCCAAATCGGTGACTGATCGGTGAATTGTTGACAAAGATGGATGACTGGGTTGCCAGCATAAATGACTGACTGATTGGTGGATTGAGAACAAGGCTGGTTGACTGACGGGCGAACTATTGACAAGAATGTCCGACTGACTGAAGTGTGAACAAGGATGGTTGAGGGGAGGATGAACTGCACATGAGAACGACTGACTGATTGATGAGCTGTGTAACTGAAGCTGTGAACAACAATAACTGAAAAATCAGTGGACCATGGTCAAGAATCGCTAACTAAATGGTGAGCAAGAATGACTTACTGATCGGTGAAGTGGGAAGTGGGAAAGAATGACTGACTGGTGAGCTGTGAACGAAATGACTGACTGACTGACTGACTGACTGACTGACTGATGAACGGTGAACAAGAGCGAATGACTTTGATCAGTGGTGGAACTGTTAACAACGATGGCTGACTACTTTGTGAACTGGGAACAAGAATGACTACTGAAAAAAAAAAAAAAAAAAAAAAACTTAAGGTGAACCGTGAACAAAGATCTTGCTGACTGACTGTGAACTGTGAGAAAAAAAAAAAGATAACTGAGTGAATGGTGAGCTGTGAGCAGGGAAAAGACTGACTCAGTTTGGCGAAGTGTTAACAAAGATGAACTTACTGATCGGTTGGGAACAAGAATGAACAGTTAAAACAAGTCAATGAGTATTTGATCGATTAGTGAATTGTTTACAGGGATGGCAGACTGGTTTGTGAACTGTGAACAACGATGTTTGACTGATGGGTGAACTGTGAACAAGAAACGAGCTAACTGACTGTTTGATCGTTGCATATTGTTAAGGGATGGCAGACTGATTTCTGACTGATTGGTGAACTGTGAATCGCTGAAACTGATCGTTGGTTATGAGATCGCTGAACTATTAAAGAAGAAAGCTGATTGCATCGGTGAACTGTTAAGAAGGTCAGCTGACTCACTGGTGTATTGGTGAACTGTTAAGAGCTCAGCTAACTCATTGGTATATATTGGTGAATTGTTCATAACGACATTTGACTCACTGGTACATTGGTGAATTATTAACAATGACAGTTCACTCGCTGATGTATTAGTGAACTGTTAACCGTAATAGCTGACTCATCGGTATAGTGGTGAACTGTTAACAATGACAGCCGACTCACTGGTATATTGGTGAATTGTTAACACGAACATCTAATTCATTGGCATACTGTTAGCAAGGATGACTGACTGACCGATGAAATGTTTAAAGGGTATGACTGTTACATTGCTGAGACAAAAAAAAAAAAAACGGCTTCAAGATTCGTGGCTTGCAAAGTACGACAGTAAAATGATTAAATCATAGCTAGGTCTTTAATGAGCCAAACGGCCTTCGCGTTAATAGAAGTCCGTAAACTCCGCATACAAGACGTAGATTTAAAAGTAATTATTTCCGCTTGAAACAAACAAACAAAAAAAAAAAAAACGGTTATTGCTGAGTTTCAAAATGGAGTAACTGAGGGTGGAAATGGAGCAAAATTTAGAAAGAGAGGGGTGTTAGTTACCGCCAAGGACACAGACAAACGAAGTACAGGACAAGACTTATTGGCTGAGTTTGAGAAACACGGTTAATGACGTTGGAGTTGTGCGTCGTTCTAATGTGGAGGGGGGGGAGAAGGGGGGGGGGGGGGGGGGGGGGGGGGAGGGGGGGGGGGGGAGGGAGCGGAGTATGGATTTGTTGTTGTTGTTGTTGTTTTGTTGTTGTTGTTGTTGTCGTCGTCGTCGTCGTCGTCGTCGTCGTTGTACCCTGGCTAAAAGACTCCAGGGATCATCCAAACAGCCGAAGCACTTGAACACTATGGTACAAATGCATCAGCTGGGGATGAGAACATTACGTGTGTGACCGTTTTTGATTACCCCCCGCCACATGGACAGCCACACTCCGACTCAGGGGATTTCGGAAACTGATAATGTTATCCTAGGAGCTTGTCACAACTGAAGACAAAACCCTGCATAACTATGATTTGATTTGGAGCATCATCCTTGACAAACGCTAATTTTTTCCATCGTTTGCAGCCCGAAGGTTGAAAATAACACAAATGTGAAAAAGGAGGGGTGGAGGGTGCAGGGGGTGGAAGGAAGGGGTGTTGTTGTCAAGGGGGGGGGGGGGGGTCGGGGTCGGGGGGGGGGGGGGGGGGAGGAGGGAAAGGACCTGGACGAAGGCTGACATCGATCGTTGTCTTGGGACTACATCTCATTCCGGTCGTTTTGCTCTGCACATTACTGTCTATATTCTCCTGTGTGTGTGTGTGTGTGTGTGTGTGTGTGTGTGTGGGGGTGTGTTTGGGGGGGGGGGGGCGTGGTGTGGGCGTGCATGTGTGCAAGCACAGCGGTGGTGATGGTGATGGTGGTAGTGGTGGTGATGATGGTGGAGGTGGTCATGGTGGTAATGGTGGCGTTTGTGTGGTGATGGTAGGTGGTGGTTGGTGGTGGTCAGGTTTGTCTCCCAGGATGGTATCATCTTTACCCACGATGCTCTCTCTCTCTCTCTCTGTCTCTCTCTCTCTCTCTCTGTCTCTCTCTCTCTCTCTCTCTCTCTCTCTCTCTCTCTCTCTCTCTCTGACAGACTTCATGAAACACAAGACACTGTGACTGACTTCTACAGACCTTATCAAATACATGACACTATGACAGACCTCTTCAAACAGAAGACACTATGACAAACCTCATCAAACACAAGACACTATGACAGACCTCATCAAAGACAAGACACTATGACAGACCTCATCAAACACAGCGACACTATGACAAACCTCATGAAACACAGCGACACTATGACAGACCTCATGATACACAGCGACACTATGACAAACCTCATGAAACACAGCGACACTATGACAGACCTCATCAAACACAGAGACACTATGACAGACCTCATTAAGGTAAGATGAGGTAATATTGCTCATAGCCCAGCCGACCGCAAAGGGCCATATCAGGGCTGCCATTGAGTCGTAGACTTTGTGATAGAGCCCATAAAAAAGATGACAATTTAACATACCTCTTCAAACAAAAGATACTATGATAAAGACTCATCAAAAAGACACTATGACAGACACATTATCAAACAGAAGACATTATGATAGAGCTCGCCCAAAAGAAGACACTACGACATACCCCTTTTTGAACATACGACATTATGGTAAAGCTCACCAAAGAGAAGTCTGTATGGTAGACCTTATCAAAGAGACACAGGAACACGTTTCACTAAACAAAAAGGAAAGACAAATGACACAATCATAGCTGTGCCCTATTAGCCCTCCCTCCGGAGAAGACCCACCCATTCAGCAACTGATGCTAGTCAATCACTTGTGATGTGCCCGGTGTGTACCGTTCCGTAATGACTCCCCCCGGCTGAAATCACTCCCACGGCGTATGAGAAAGGGCACCAGCCCAAATTCACATTTCTACACCACCCTCCACTGGGGGAGTAGTAAATCCCCCCCCCCCCCCTTCCTTCCTGCCCTCATACACTTTGCTCCCAAATCATTCCCCTCTTTTAAAATTCTCAAAGTTTCTCAACGACGATTGAACAAAAAAAATTGCGCCTGAATTTGGGAGGGGAGGGGGGGGGGGGGGGGGGGGGAGCGGATTCTGCACCTGAGGGAGAGAACTAGCCCCCACCCTGTTCCAAAACCACTGCCCATTGTTTGATTAGAGGCATGGTTCATAAACACCCCGTGACATGAATGCATACAAATTTAGTTACAGTGATTCTACTCTGATAGGCTGATTAACGTGCTCTTTCAAGGTTTCTATAATACATTTGCTTTCACGTGTATTTTTTTTCTTTCTACTTTCTTTCTGTCTTCTTTTCTTTCTTTCTTTCTTTCTCTCCTTCCTTCTTCGTCTTTCTGTCTTGCTGTCCATCTTTCTTTCATCCTCTTTCTTTCTCTCTTTCCGTCTTTCTTTCTGTCTTTCCCTTCTTCCTTCCGTTCTCTTTTTTTTTCGCATACACAGAGTGAATGTGTCACTACACCAAAGCAATAGAACATTGATAAACCCTGACGCATTTGGATACTAAAAGTCCACCTGTGAATGTCCATTAGTAACAAGGCATAGAGACTGCACGGTGCGCACGAGTTGTGGTTACTTGTTTGGGGGGGGGGGGGGGGGGGGGGGGGGGGGGGGGAGAGGATGGATGGAGGCCCCCACCTTAAAAAAAGGGATGGAGGGAATGTTAAAAGAATGTATTTTAATGTGGAAAAATAGGAGAAAAAAAAATAAAAGATAAACACCCCGTGGGGCGAATGTTAGGGGCAAAAGGGAAATGGGCACTTGTCTATGTCACCATGCTCCTGAGTACTCATCGGGGAATGATTTCTAACGGAGGGGGGGGGGGGGGGGATGAGGGGCGGGATGGGGATGGTGGGGAGGTTCAGGGTCCTAAATCTCTCTCTCTCTCTCTCTCTCTCTCTCTCTCTCTCTCTCTCTCTCTCTCTCTCTCTCTTACCTTCCTCAAATTTAGGCGTCATGTGCTCTGATTCATTCTCCCCCTTCTCTCTGTTACTCCTGCTGCTGTTGCTGCTGCTGCTACCGCTGCTGCGGTTACTACTGTCACAGCCGCTGCTGCTGTTGCTGTTACTGTTGTCACAGCTGCTGCTATTATAGTTGCTATAGCTACTGTAGCCATTACCATTGCTATAGCTCCGATTTGAATTATTAACGCCATACCTGCCACTGCTGTCGTTATTGCTCTAACTGTCGGTGCAATTATTGCTGTCGTAGTTACTACTGCTTGTCATTCTTGTCAGGCATAGAGCTGCTGCGCTCCTCCTACTATCTTGACTACTTCTTTAGCTGCTGCTGCTGCTGCTACTACTGCTATCATTACTACTGCTGTCGCTGCTGCCGCTGGCACTGTCATGACTATTGCTGTAGCTGCTGTTACAACTGCAATTACCACTGCCGTAGCTTCTGTTACTGGTATAACCACTGAAATATGCCATAGCCACTGCTTGTCCTGTTATCCTCATTGCTACAGCTAGCGCTGCAACCGCTATTACCACTGCTGTCGTTGCTATTGCTGCTGCAAGTGCTATTATCGGTACCTTTGGTGATGCTGCTACTGCTATTTGCACTGCTATCGCTGCCTCTGCTACTACTGATACTGTCATTGCTACTGCTATAGCTGCTGCTGCTGCTGCTTCTACTGCTGATTCCATTGCTATAGGTGCTCATGTCCCTGCTATTACCACTGCTATAGCTGCTACTGCTGTTCCTGCTACCATTGCTGCGGCTGCAACTGCGACTGCTGCAGGTACTGCTGCTTTGAATACTGCTTCGGCATCTGCTGCTTCCACTAGAAGTGTTGTTGCTAAGACTACAACTACGACTATCCGTTTATTGCTATAGCTGCTGTTGCCATTGCTACCCCAATTGCTGCTATAGCTGCTGCTGTTATTTATAGCAATATCATTGGCGTAGCTGTTGCTGCTATTAGCAACGTCACTGATGCCGTAGTTGCTACTTTTCTTGCCACCGTTGCTAGTGTTACGGCTGCTGTTGCTGCTGTTACTCTAAGTACCACTGCTAGCTTCCTGCCGCAACAATCGCTGCTGTACCTCTACCATCCTTATTGCCAAAGATGCTATTTCTACTTCCATCACTACTCTTATTTCTGCTGCTACATCCGTTACTTTCGCTATGGCTGCTGCTCCTGCCGCTATCACTATAAAATGCAATGGTGATCTCTGTAGGGAAGGGGGTGGGGATGAGGGGTGGGGGTGGGGGTGTGGGGGCAGTGAATATCAGAAAAGCCAAACCAGGGTAAGGAGAACAGCCGACACCCATGAAGCCAAAGCGGAACTGAAGTAGAACCATAAACAACATCATGCAAACATCGGGCCAACGAAATGAGGACTAACGAGGACAGTGAAGGAGGGAAAGCCGGATCAGAATTTGTGGAGAACAACAAACACCAGTAGAGCCAAGTTAGGATGATGAGGATAGCTGATAGCAGGAAACCGAATCCAAGACGAGTAGGACGTTTAAACCCAGAGAAGCTCAACCAGGACTCATAGGGACTTTAAAAACCACCAGGACAACCCTGAAAAGAACTAATCGAGCATACAAAAACATGAGTAAAACCGAACTACAGCTGGGTAGTGACTTCAAACACCAGGGAAGCCAAACGTGGATTAATGAGGACATTAAACATCGGGGGCGTCAAACAAGACGTGATAGATGGCAACGAATACCGGGAAAGCCGGAGCGGAACTAAAAGCGGACAGCGAATCTTAGAAAACGAAACCAGAACTAACAGAGCTCAGAGGACAGTGAACACAATACAAAGCCAAAACAGAACTAACAGAGAGGAATGAACACCCAGAAAACCCAACTAGAACTATCAGAGCGTAGTGAACTGCTACAAGGTAAGGTAATGTTGCTTATAGCCCAGCCGGCCACAAAGGGCCATATCAGGGCTGTCACCAGCTAAAATCAATTCACAAGTCATTCATTCACACAATTCTTTAAAATACATCCTCTGAAAGCCCATCCGAAATTTTGTTTAAAAATCTTTCCACTGTAAAAATTTCAGATCCGATAAAAAAAAAAAAAACTGTTCTCTCTTTCAAGAACTCAAAGATCGCATCAGGCGGAACATCTCTGAACAAGGTTTTCATGGAATCTGCTGTAGAATGTTGGTGTCTCACATCATGCAAGTCCCAACACTCTAAAAGAATATGTTTCATTGTG
>JADBJO010001729.1:100000-102500 GCA_016801955.1 Conus betulinus
CAACGCTAGGAATATGAGGAGGAAAGGGAATGGGAGGGTGGGAGACGGGGTAAGTACGGCCGGCCAAGGGTGTGGAGAGGGGGCGGGGGGGGGGGGGGGGAGAGTGGGGAATAGGTGTGTGTGTGTGTGTGTGTGGTGTGGTGGTGGTTAAGGAATCGGGTGAAGAGTGATGTCTCCTGCTCTTCAGTCAGGGCATTGACTCGACCCGCGGGGGGTGATGGCCGGAAGTGTGTGTGTGTGTGTGTGTGTGTGTGTGTGTGTGTGTGTGTGTGTGTGTGTGTGTGTGTGTGTGTGTGCGTGTGTGCGCGCGCGCGCATATGTGTGTGCATAAACGGTGAAAGTATAATAAATAAAGATTTTAAAGACGCAAATTTAAAAGATCCCAAAATTTTCTGCTTTATCATTCAGCACAGAGGCGTATGATCATTATACTCTCCCCCTTTTTTTTCTTTCCCCTCCCCTCTTCCTTCCCCCCCCCCCCCCCCCCCCCCCCCCCCCCCCCCCCCCCCCAGTCCCCACTATTTCCTCTCCCATGGTCCCCTCCTGGGTGGCATCGTTTCCGTCCGGCGGACATTCTGATCGTGAGGCGAACAGGAGAAGATAAGTGGTTTCTCGTTCTTCGTTTTCGCTGTCCTAAATGTTATTTGTTTTCGCCTGAAGAAGACCCAAAAGGTCGAAACGCATTGTGTCTAGTCCTGTACGTTATTTGTCTGTGTCCTTGGCGGTAACTAACCCCCTCTCTTTCTAAATTTTGCTTCATTTTCCGCCCTCAGTCACTCCGTTTTGAAACTTAGCTTTCCTGATGTTCATGTTAGCATAAAAAAATCCACTCCGTGTATATGTTTGTCTCCATCTTCAGACAGATACCAAACTATATTTCTGTGTGTTCTGACTCAAGGGTCTAATAAAGATTTTACCTTAGGGAAATTTTCGGCCAGCTACTGCTGGTCTTCATCAGCCCTGACTGACTGGTAGTTGTGGTGGGTGTTGGTGTTCTCTGAGTTGTCCTCACTGGTGGAGTGATGGGTGTTCAACGCACACTTGTAAATGTGCCTCCCCCCACCCCCCCCCCCCCATCCCCTTCCCCCACATTTACATGTGATGATGCCATGTTTCCCTTCAGGGCAACCGGTACTAAGGAGGTCAGGGAAACGGTGTTCGATCTGAACTCGTCAAAACAACCACCCTTGAGTTGTTCCTGTACAACTGATACCACAACAATCATGATTGTGGAGTTCAGTTACAAGCGGTATCACGACAATCATGATTATAGTCCTTCACGACAGTCATGACTATGATGTTGCATTGCCATTGGTATCATGGCAATCATGATTGTGGAGTTCCATTACAACTTATTTCACGACAATCATGTTTTTTTTTGTTTTTTTGTTTTTTTTTCCATTGCTACTGGTATCATGGCAGTTATGATTGTGATGTTCCATCAGAACTTACATCACGACAATCATTAGGGCTAGGTTCCATCCTAACTGGTATTGCGACAATCATCATTGCTGTGCTCCATTAAAAAAAAGTTACAAGAAGACAATCATGATTGTGGTTTTTTTCTATTACGACATACATCACTACAATCATGAGTATGGTGTCCCCCCGGACAGCTCTCAAACAACAGCCATGATGGTGGTGTCTAGTGACAACTATCGTGGTGAGTGTCGCGAACGTGGCGTTCCGTTATAACAGATATCACGACAATCAGGATTGTACTGTCCTATGACAATTGACATCGGAGAGAGAGAGAGACGAGAGAGAGAGAGAGAGAGAGAGAGAGAGAGGGAGGGGGGGACGGTGGGGGAGAGGGGGTGGGGGAGGGAGAGGGAGAGGGACAGGACCATAGGAATCAATCAGCCTGATGGCCACTCGTTGACCCGTTTTATGGACCTTTCGTGCACGGACAGTCAATGCCACAACCAATTCACACGGCTCTTAACGGTTCACGTCGTTCACAGTCCATTGACAGTGACAGACAGTGCCACAACCAGTTCACACAGCTCTTTAACGCTTCACGTCGTTCACAGTCCATTGACAGTGACAGACAGTGCCACAACCAGTTCACACAGCTCTTTAACGCTTCATGTCGTTCACTGTTCACGCAGTTCACAGTTCGCACGCCAGCCCAGCCGGTTCACAAATGACAGGCTTACAGTTTACACAACCAGCAGTTCATAGTCACGTAGTTCTCAGTTCATAGTTCACAGTAGTTCATAGTTCACATAGCCGACAGTTCATCTTTCACAGCAGTTCATAGTTCACAGAACTAAAGATTTACGTATCTAACACTTCACAAAAATAAACAGTTCACACAATTAACAGGTTACGACAATCAACAGTAGTTCGGCAAAATAACCTCTTTACACAGTCACACAACTTCACATGGTTCACAGTTCTCACGTAACATAGATAACCTAGGTATAGTACACAGTGCTAAAAGTGCAAGGTGAAGGTCGGACATGATCATAAAATGTGGTAAATGGGGCCAGGGAAA
>JADBJO010001729.1:107500-110000 GCA_016801955.1 Conus betulinus
ACGAAGAAATGCTGTCTGTGTGTCTGTCTGTCTGTGTGTGTGTGTGTGTCTGTCTGTCTGTCTGTCTGTGTGTCCGTCTGTGGTCAAAATGTGTTCCACTCGCTCCAGACAAAACTTCTGGGCCGATCTTTCTGAAAATTTGTACGATGTTCATTATGGGTCACGGATGATGCCCCGATGTTATATTTTACCAGAATAACGGCTATAGATGATAATTTTAAAAATCAAGTCCGATAAGGGAAATAACCACCGCACTATCGAGTTTTTTTCTTCCACTAACTGGAAAGTGTCTCCCTTGTCTGTCACTGTACTGGGAGTACGTTTATATGCTTTGCCTCTTGTTAACTCTTGGTCTGTTAAAGAAAAAAAAAAAAAAAGAAGAAAAACAGAACCCAACACCATACTAAAGCAGCTTGAGACCGGTAGAAAAGCAAAAAGAAGAAAATATTATCATTTATTAATTAAAAACAAAATAAATGCAATTTTCAGAAATCTGAAAAACCTTTTTTTTTATTGATCTAATTGTTTAGTTACTCAGTTAGTTGCTTAGTTTGTTATTGTAACATAGGTTTAGCACTTCTTCTGTTTTACATGTATTGTCGATCCACACAGTATACTTTGTGTACACGAGCATGCATGCAGTCACATACTTCACCTTTCCAGGAAATGGGTGAATCAGTGCACCATACACTAGGTCACACAGAAAGCCCTGGCTTTTTTTTTTTGTAGTCTCAACCCCTGAAATGTAAAGTATATTTCTGTTGCACATGTTTATAGAGAACACATACATCATTATTCGAGAGTGAGAGAACAAGGCACGAAGACAGGGAGAATAAACAAACGGTTGAATGAGTCAGTACACCATGCATAAGTCCAACAGAAAACCCAGATTCTTTTATACCATAAAATATCATAAAATAACACTAAACGTTCGCACAAATGGCCATTGTAGAAATTCAAGCCAATAGATATGAAAGAGAGAATAAAAGACAGCCTCTCTAAAAAAAAAAAAAGAAAAAAAGATACAAAAGCAAAAAAATACTATAGGCGGTGGAGGTTCACACACACACACACACACACACACACACACACACACGCGCACACGCGCGCACGCGCGCACACACACACACACACACACACACACACACACACACACACACACACACACATACACACAACAATTTGGTCGTGAGAGTATCACAGCATTGCAGGTGGTATAATATATCTCCAAGGGAGGACCAACACATTCAGCTGGATTTCCCTAATAAATCTGAATTAGCGAACGACAGATGCTCCCTGAACAACACATCTTGGCAAGCCATATAAAAGTGGTTTGCTTGCCATGACGTATTTGAGGTCCTCACATGCTGAAAAACTGCTTATGTAAAGTAGGCCAGTCTCTCTTGGGCACACCTTTTCTTCCTTCCTCTGTAGTCCTATCCATCCCCTGGTTCTGTTTCCTCATGCCTTGCGAAGTCATTGCTTAAGTGACCCAAAAGAGATGTTGTCGATGTCAAATTGTTGTCAATAAAAAAAAAAACTACTACTACTACGACTACAAACTACTACTACTACTATACTACTACTACTACTACTACTACTGCTGCTGCTGCTGCTGCTGCTGCTGCTGCTGCTGTTGCTACACAGAATTATTGTGTACTGTGTATGTGCTGTGTGTGTGTGTGTGCTGTGTGTGTGTGTGTGTGCTACGCGCGCGCTACTACTGTGTGTGGTGTGTGTGTGTGTGTGTGTGTGTGTGTGTGTGTGTGTGCAGAACGTGCGTTGTGTGTGTGTGTGTGTGTGTGTGTGTGTGTGTGTGTGTGTGTGTGTGTGTGTGTGTGTGTGTGAGAGTGAGAGTGAGAGAGAGAGAGAGCTTGTTTTTCCCCAACTTCTAAATTGTTCAACATATTATTTTTATTTGGTCAGTTAGATGGAGATCGCATCTCTCCGGAGATCAAAGTATCGGAGATCCGAGTTAAGGCTGTTGTCCATAATATATCTATATTCATATATATATATATATATATATTATATGTAGAGGAGAGAGAGAGAGAGAGAGAGAGAGAGAGAAGAGAGGACAGAGAGAGAGAGAGAGAGAGAGAGAGAGAGAGAGAGAGAGAGAGAGAGAGAGAGATTATGTCTCGCGGGGTTCGTTCTCTGTCTTGTCTTGTCACATTCAATACTGAGCGCCCCTATTTCTCTTCCGACCCGCCTGTGCATGCTAGTGTGTACGCCTGCGTATGTATGATTTAGCGGTAACATGAGGAGTAAAGATCGTGACTGTACGAACTTGTTTGCATGTGTTTCATGGGAAATAAGCTTTTTTTCTTGTTTTTGTTCTTGTGATTTGTGTGTGAGGGGGAAAAAAAAATGTGTGTGTGTGTGTGTGTGTGTGTGTGTGTGTGTGTGTGTGTGTGTGTGTGTGTGTGCACAATGTGTAAGTACTCTCGTCTTCCAATTTCCCTTTTCATGGCCAAACCGCACAAACTCCATAGATCTG
>JADBJO010001729.1:120000-130000 GCA_016801955.1 Conus betulinus
TCTTCCTGGTGTTGAAAGGTCAACGTGTTCATTGTTTTAATGTACCAATCAGAGAACGCCACTTCTTTTCGTGCACCAATCACGGGACACTTACGATAATTGTCGGCCATTTGGTCAATGTGTTCATTGTTTTAATGTACCAATCAGAGAACGCCACTTCTTTTCGTGCACCAATCACGGGACACTTTCAATAATTGTCGGCCATTTGTCAATGTGTTCATTGTTTTTTACCCTCGCCATTCTTTTCGTGCACCAATCACGAGACAGATAAGCGCCATTTCCCTCCTGCGAGAAAGACTGATTGTCAGCGACTTCTCTACTCGCTTGATCCTAGCCCCCCCCCGGCTTGCCGCTAGGGTGTGCAAAGAAAGGAACGCTGACACTTGACAAGCAAGCGAAAATTCTTGCCACCTCGCCTCCAAGAAACGCGTGTCTGGTACGGAGCGACGATTAAGCCAAACTGGATGTAGCTATGGAAAGGGGGGCTGGATTAGCTCAGTTGGTAGAGCGCCGGACTCCTGATCCTCGGTTGTAGGTTCGAATTTCGGTACAGGGGGATGTTTTCTCTCGGAGTTAACAGTGGTTCCGACTCCATTCCCCATACAGTCCTTCGAATGAGACTATAACCCGAGGTTCCGTGTGTGAACGCACGCATAACATCTGGCACACACGTAAAATGCCATCATCAATTTTCGGAAGAGAAGGCCAGTTCGGCCGTTGATATGGATGTCACGTTACACATAGCCTGCACCTTCCCCGAAGATGAATTATGGCTGCCTTAATGGCGGGATAGAAAAAACAAAACGGTCATATACACAAAAACTCCACTGCCTGTCGATACAGGCAGCGTCCGCAGGCGTATCAGCCTGCGTACGCAGAAAGAAAAGGAAAGAAAAAAAAGTAGCTATGTAAGTAAGGGGGGGGGGTGGGGGAGGGTGGGGGGGGGGGGTGGAAGGATGAGACAGAAGCAGTGCCATCTGACGAAGCACTGGAGAGGAGACAGACGAAAACCCGCAGCAGCTGCTGGAAGTTTCAGCCACACAAGACAAGCACCTGCCTGCCTACTTGGGCCTCCACGTCAGAGCGACAAGCCATCAAAGGAAGATGGACAAGTGGCAGAGTAATTTCCCCTGACATTGACGTCATCAAGTGTCGTTCGCGCGCTCTCTTTTGCTATGCATTCTTTGCTTCAGCAAATGAGATAGCTGAGAGAATGGGGGAGGGGGGGGGGGGGGGGGGGGGGGGGGAGGGGGGGCCTAAACCAACATGAAGGGGGGGGGGAATCTAATGCTAAGTTGGGGGGGGGGGGGGGGGGGGGGGGGGAGGGGGGGCTAAAGAAACTGAGGGAAGGAGGGGGAATGCTAATGTGGAAGGGGTGGGGGGGGGGGGGTGGAGGTTGGGGGGGGGGGGGGGGAGGGGGAAGAAGAGAATCTAATGCTAAGTTGGAAGGGGGAGGGGGGGGGGGGGGGAGAGGGCAGAAAGCGAGGGAAGGAGAAACCTTTACAATGTTTAAAGTGGAGGTAGGGGTTGTTAATTAGGCCCCGCCCCACCTTGAAACGTCAGCAGAGGAGGCGGGGAGGAGGAGGGGGGGGGGGGGTCGGGAAGGGGAGGGGGGCAGAGAGCTGGCTTACTAAGGCGTGTCACTTCAAAGTCCATGGGAGGAGAAAGGCCTGTCTGGCAATGCTGTGTGTGTGTTGTGATTTCTCTCCAAAAGGATGGTGGAACACGCAGCAAACAGGCTGGCAGTTCCAGCAGAATCTGTCGTTTTCTAACAGTCCTTGATTCCCGACAAACTTTGACAAGTAAGAGCTATCGTCTTCTGAGATGACACGGCGTTTGATGTGATGGTTGACATGCAGCAGGAATGTTTCAATTATTGATATTGTCTGGACATTGCGTCGCAGGACTACTGCCTTTACACAGTGGAACGTAAACTAAAGCAGAGTAATGCTGGTAGGGAAATCAGAAGGGCTATCATGCAAAGTGATTATTCCTTGTTCGCAGTTGAGTGACCGGTCATTAACTGCCCGTTGACTCTCTCCTGTTACCTGTTGTACACACACACACACACACACACACACACACACACACAACACACACACACACACACACACACACGCATACACACGCACATGCGCGCAAGAGCGCGCAAGCAAACACACACACACGCACGGAAGCACGCGCGAGCAAACACACGCACGCACGCACGCACGCAAACACAGACAGACAGACAGACAGGTAGACAGACAGGCAGGCACACACACACACACACACACACACACACACACACACACACACACACACACACACAGAGAAAACACACACACACACACACACACACACACACACACACACACACACACACACGTTCATGATTTATCATGGACACTGACAGTTAAATACGAGCGAAGATCAATGTGCTTACGCTTCACTAACAAACAGTTCACTTCTGGTTCAAATTTCAGTACGTATTGATAAACCTGTGATCAGCCCCATGCTGGGAGAGAGAGAGAGAGAGGAGAGAGAGAGAGAGGAGAGAGAGAGAGAGAGAGAGAGACGAATGAGAGACAGACAGACAGAGAGACAGAGAGAGACAGAGAGACAGAGAGACACAGAGACAGACAGATACAGAGAGACAGAGAGAATAATTGAGACAGAGAAAGAAAAAAGAACGAGAGAGCGGGTGTGGGGGAGAGAGAGAGAGGAGAGAGAGAGAGAGAGATGGAAGAGAGAGAGAGACAGACAGACAGAGACAGAGGGAGAAATACAGACAGAAAGACAGACTGAGACAGAGACAGAAAAAAGAAAACGGACACAGAGAGAATAATTGGAGAGAGAGAAGAGAGAGAGAGAGAGAGAGAGATTATTCAAGGGTTTTTTCCAATAAAGAATTTGAAAACTACTGTTCCTGTCTTTCAACCGATGGTGGTTCTAAAATTATGACCAGAATGCCAAAAGTCAAAGGGGCTAAAATTTTAGCTTGCACGCGCCTACGCACACACGTACACACACACACAACACACACACACACACACACACACACACACAACACACACACACACACACACACACAAACACATACACACAGACTCTAAACGCCACATCACACACCCACACACACACCCTCTATCTCTCTATCCAAACACCTCTCTCTCTCTATCTCTCTCTCTCTCTCTCATGCACACGCACACACATTTTTCACACACACACACACACCACACACACACACACACACACACACACACACACAACACACACACACACACACACACACACACACACAACACACACACACACACATATACACACACGCACACACACACACATACAACACAAACACACACACACACACACACACACACACACAACACACACACACACAACACACACACACGCACACACACTACACACACCACACACACCACACACACACACACACACACACACACACAACCACACACACACACACACACATAACACTACACACCACACGCACACCACTGCTCACCACACACACACACACACACACACACACACACACACAACACACACACACACACACACACACAACATGCACAGTCACACACACACGCACACACACACACACTCTCTCTCTCTCTCTCTCTCTCTCTCCTCTCTCACGCACAACACAACACAACACACACACACACACACACACACACACACACACACACACACACCACACACAACACACACACACACTAACACACTACACACACACACACACACCACACACACACACACACACACCACACACACACACACACACACACACACACACACACACACCACACAACACACACACATTAAACAAAATGCCAACAATGAGCCATTCCAGGCAGCTCAGGGAATCTCGTTGTGGTAGGAATAACTGTGGCTTGTGAGTTAGGAAATCATCCTCACCAAGTAATGCAACAACACACCCTAAGGTACGGGGGGGGACCACCCAAGCATTATCCTCAACTGCCGAATAAACCAGCTGGCAGCAATCTAGCAAAACCCTTGGAAGCCAGTGCTGTGCTGTGTTCACACAAGATCTCGGCAGGGCACGAGAGGTATTCCCTTACGACGTCAAGGGACATCACTGCTCCCTGACAGCGGCCATTGTGACATGGCCTCTGGGTGTGACAAAGACAGGACTCCACCGGAGCGTTCCTAGGACGGCGTGACGTCAACGTCTGTGACAAACACAACCCCTTGACCGACTGGGCTGACCCCAGGAATGACCCTCTGCGAGCCACTCGGCCTGTGGGGCTGACAGCAAAGCAAATGGACCTGCGGTCTGTGACTACTCGCAGTCACTGTCTGAAAATGGGGGGGGGGGGGGGGGGGGGGGGGGGGAGGGAGGGGGCGTGTATGGGCACTCCTGGCCCCTCCATCAGCCTGCAGCGGCAAGGTGAGGGGGGAGGGGTGGGGGTGGGGGGTCTGTGTCTGTACACGGCGCTGTCTGTGTTCTCCACAGACCACCACCCACCCGCCTGTCTCTATCCCACACCGGACTGTTGTCTGTCTGTCTGTCTGTGCCCACACATCCATACACACACATGTACATTCACTACACACACATACAATAGTGTTTTCTTTTTAAGCACAACCAATGTTAGGTAGGCACTCAAGGTCTGACCAGCGCGTTGGGCTAATGCGTATAGGTCCGCATCTGCTGAGTCGTAGCCACGAGACTCTCTTCTTCATTCTCTCATCTTAGTTATTATTAATTCATTATCTGTCAGCTTAAAATCATGCTCAGTTGCAGTCTCACAACTTAGCGGATGTGGTGTAGCGTATATGGACTAGTCCGCACGCAGTGACGTCTTCTTGATGAAACTGAAACTGTAACTGTAACTGTCTGTCTGTCCGTCCGTCCGTCTGTCTGTCTGTCTAGCTGTCCGTCTGTATGTCTGTCTGTCTGACAATCTCTGTCTGTCTGGTTGCCTTTATGTCTCGCCATCTGTCCTTCTATCGTCTGTCTTTCTATCTGCCTGTCTGTCCACCTGTCAATCCGTCTGGTGTCGGTCTGTCGGTCTGTCTGTCGGTCGGTCGCTCTCTCTCTTTCTGTGTGTGTGTGTGTGTGTGTGTGTGTGTGTGTGTGTGTGTGTGTGTGTGTGTGGGTGTGTGTGTGTGTGTGTGTGAAACACATTAGTAACTGAGAAAGACAAAGGTAATTTCAGAAAAAAAGATGTTTACGTTGTTATGAAAATGACTTGGCAACGATTTGTTTTTCAACAGAAGAGTAGGGTGAGGCGGGGAAGGGAGGAGGAGGATGAAGGAGAGAGCGTTGAAGGGAAATAGTCAATCTTCACTGTCAGCATAAGGAAACCATTACGTTCACTCTTGTGGAGTAAGCGACAGATACTTATACTGACATGAAGAGAGAGAGAGAGAGAGAGAGAGGAGAGAGAGAGAGAGAGAGAGAGAGAGAGAATGAATGAATGAATGAATGAATGAATGAATGAACGAAATTTTATTTAAAGAGGATAGTGGGATAAGTGTAAACAATGCTTTGTTTTACATCTAGCCCTATGGGTAAAAACACACAACACACACACACCACACACACACACACACACACACACACACACACACACACACACGCACGCACGCACACACACACACACAACACACACACACACACACACACACACACACCACACACACACACACACACACAGAAACTGCAAATAAACTGGGCACAAATACAAATTCATACAAGAGGTAAACGCATTAGAGGAGAAAAGGTCAAGAAAGAAGAAAAGATGAACCCCAAAAAAGGGAAGAAAAACATGCACACTATCACCACCCCGTCAGTAGTCACAACACGAGAGTGCAGATCAACATTTGTCATCTCGATCTAAGATTTGACGGAAGAAAGATTCTAGCGATGCTGTGTATTTGGTGGTGAGTGTATGCATGCGTGCGTGCGTGCGTGCGTGCGTGTGTGTGTGTATGCATGCGTGCGTGCGTGCGTTGTGTGTGTGTTGTGTGTTGTGTGTTGTGTCATGAGGTTGTGTGGTGTTGTGTGTTGTGGTGTGACTTCGACGCAGTGCCCTGGCCCTTTGTGCTGTGTGTGTTCACTTGATCTAACACGAAATGCCTCAAGCCTTCAGGCCCTGTGGTGTTCCCTTTCCAACACACTCCCCTCTGTCCCGACATCGGCCACTACCACCATCTCCGCCCGCACCACCGTACCCGATTCAAATGGCCCATTTCACAAATAAAACAACAGAAAACATTACTATGTACCATGGCCTTCCACACACTTCACGAACACTATATATATACCACCATATATATATATATATATATATATATATATATATATATCACATGTTAAAAATAGAATGGTAAAAGGAAGTTTAAGATCCACAGGTTCTGAAAAACTTCCTTTTACCATTCTATTTTTAACAGATGTTGCTCCCCAAGGGGTCAGTCATTTTCAATTTATTAGGCAGAGTGGTATTCTTGATATATATCGCTATATATATATCCATACCAATATACATATGATATATATATATATATATATATGTGTGTGGTGTGTGTGTGTGTGTGTGTGTGTGTGTGTTGTGTGTGTGTGTGTGTGTGTGTGTGTGTCACTCAAGGAAGCTATGACAAAAGAAACGAACAGAAAGAGAGAGAGAGGGGGGGGGGGGTAGAAAAAAAAGAGGGAGGGAGTGGGGGAGGGCAGACAGATGGACAGACAGAAAGAGTAAGCTTACAATCAACACTTGTCTATAATGTGCATGATTTAACAACAAAAACTACAACAGCAGCAACAAAACGCAACATGATTTAGGATATTAGTCATTCTGTCTCTTACATGAGAAAGGACTTTAATACCTATTAATACAGTGAACTTGGGAAGAGAGAGAGAGAGGGAGGGGGAGAGAGGGAGAGAGACAGAGAGACAGAAAGAGAGAGAGAGAGACAGAGAGACAGACGAGAGAGAGAGACAGACAGACAGATAGACAGACAGAGAAAGACCGAACAGAGACAGAGAGAAACAGAGACAAACAGACAGAGAGACAGACAGACAGACAGACACAGGTAGAGAACAGAGAAACAGAGAAAGAGACAGACAGACAGACAGACAAACACAGACCAGACAGACAGACAGTCGAACAAACAGACAGACAGACAGAAAGTGTGTGGAGGAAACTAAGAGCGAAGTATCTTCCCTCTAGTCATCATGGGATGCAGTTTACTTAGCAGTCACCTCTTTTAAACACGGGGAGGGGTAGGGGGGGGGGGGTGGTGGGGGAGGGGGTTGAGGAAAGAATGGCGAACTAAGGGAACATAACCCAAGTTGAGTTTCAAAAGAGAGAGAAAAAGGAAAAGCGCTTGGTAGTGAGCGAGGTGAAACGGAAACTTGTGTGTCAGCTATTCTGGTTTTACTGGGCACCACTCTGTGAAGGGTTGATTTAAAAGACCGAAGCATTCAGTTGCGCGGCAGTTTGTTTTCCTCTACAAACAATGTACTGAATTCGTATTTCTGGGGTGGAGAGAGAGAGAGAGAGAGAGAGAGAGAGAGAGAGAGAGAGAGAGAGAGAGAGAGAGAGAGAGAGAGAGAGAGAGAGAGAGAGAGAGAGTCAAAATGCAATCCGGAAAGCGACTATTAATTTGTCTGAAAACTCCCTTAACTGTTGCTTCTACTGTGACATGTGTTGTAGTCCCGAAAAAGCTCTAGGATCACTTTTTAAAAAAAAAAAAAAAAAAAAAAAAAAAACACTAAAAGGTGGCAGCTGCCGTGGCCAAGCAGTTAGCGCCGAGGACTCTCGGCTGGGAGGTCGTGGGTTCGATTCCCATCAGAGCCATGTATTTGTTGGGGCTTTTCTGCCCCTGACCGGCTCCTACCCAGAGCTGAGTTCGCTACAGGCTCAGCTAGGGATACTGGGACCACACAGTCGAGTTTGATCCACTTAACTAATGCATCTCTGAGAGTGTTGATCACATTTCCCGACCAGTACTGCAGGTGTCTTTACCTCGGGCCTGGCTGATGCTGGAATAAATCATGAAAGTAAACGCAGGGCACAGTGCTGCCATGCAGTCTCAGACTAGAATGAGAATCCGTAGCATCATCCTTATCATCCTCATCCTCATCGATCGCATGGAATAATGTCTCACATATTCTGTGGCCCTTCATGCCCTGCTCTCATGGTGGCCTCTCTTCTTCTCCGCGTCTTTGCTCTTGCTGACATTCTGTCGGGGTCACCAGCATGGGCAAGTTCATGGGGGACTGTCGCTGGACGGACATGGCGTCGCCCTCCGGAAGGACAGCTCATTCACGCTGGCTCGGCTACTGAGCAAGTTATTTTCGTCAGTAGCGGACTTACATGGTTGTGTCCTGCATTTGCTGGATCAGAACAGGCGCCACTGAACAGCATCGAAGTGACTCGGCGGCAGTGCAGGGTCTCCTCCGGTGGTTGCCTCAAGACTTGACACAGTGGTGGGACAAAGCCAGCTCTGTGGATGGGGAGCTGGAGGGCGCGTTGTGGCCGCAATGTCACTGAGGTGGCACAGCAGAGGAGACACCAAGAAGTAACTAGATTAATAAACAAGTAAACAATTACGTGAATACAAAAAAAAAAAACCACCCAAAAATCAAACCTATGAAAAAACACTTATTTGTCACAATTGAAGAAATTTGCGTCTAGACGTAAATAAACAAAATTTCAGTTTCAGTATATTTGTGGTTTTAAAAGGGATCGGTCGTTCACAAAAAAAAAAAAAAAAATCTGCAAATATCTGCACCTGTTTTATTTGAGCACTTTGCTTCTATCTGTCACACCTGAACCGATAGCTGTTCCCATCCTCTCGCGCTTTGAATGCGTATGTACTGCCACTATTTCAACCCGTTTATCACAACGATCCTTAGAGCTAAAGACATTATTGATTCTGCCTGCCTTATGTAAACCTCTTGAAACACTTCTTACACAAATTATCCACTCATACTCATTGAAAGTGTACCCAAATCAAACAAACTATCCAATCTTTGAACTTTTACCAAATCGGTATTGAAAATGAGAAGAGGCAGGGGACAATAAACAATAAACAGTAAACAAGTAGGGCAACTTTTGCTCCCATAAGAAAGCCTAACGCAGAGTAACTTTTATTCAAGACTGGCACAGCCTTTTAAACTTGAATGAATAAAGTCAGACGAACAAATACGAAGACGAACAATCGCATACTGAGGGGGGGTGGGGGGGGGGGGGGGGGGGGGGGGGGGGGGGGGGTTAAACAAGCACAGGCCAACAACTCCTCTGTCATCATAGTAATGACTTGGCAAAGATTTGGACTTGGGGGGAGGGGGGGGGTGAAGCTGAAGAGAAGAAAATGGGAAGATGAAATTAAGAAAATGTATTGTAGATATGAAAACTCTTCACTAGCTGCATGAGGGAACCATCGTTATCCCTTTCGAAGGCAGGCCTATTCATATTTGTATTCCCCCCCCCCCCCCCCCCCCCCCCCCCCCCCCCCCCCCCCCCCCCGCAAGTCCAATCTTTGCCCAGTCATTACTATCTTTGCCCTAGCACTGAGTTTGAAAACTCAACAAACATACTACGGTATTGCACACACAAGCCTTTTTCTGGTATAGCATTCTTCTAAACACCGAAAAGGCAGAGGAGTCAAATTACCACTTTCCGCGGTCACTGAGGAGAAACAATTAGGGTTCGAAATACCGGTATCTGACCAGAAGTAATATGTTACTGAGTTTCCTCTCCATTGGAGATGGTCTCCCGCTTCGGAGACTATAAGCTTGCTGAAGGTTCATTTTGAGAAGCATTTATTATTCCCTATTCAACCACTCAAGCACATACTATCAATTAGGCAGAATCATATACCACTGCAGATATGAAGGCTTATCACCCCCCTGTGTTTCTACAATCTGAGACATAAGAGCAAGCTCTGTTTATAATTTTATATATATATATATATATATATATATATATATATATATATATACAACTATTTCTTATTCTTG
>JADBJO010001729.1:137500-147500 GCA_016801955.1 Conus betulinus
AATAAAAACAAACAAACAAACAAAAAACAAACAAACAAACAAACAAAAAAACAACAGAAAAACAGATGAGTCGTTTGGATCGACAACTGTAATACATCTAAATAAAAGGATGCAATAATGTTTTGCACGACTACTCAGCCACATTTTTCGAAGTCACCGCATGTTGTAGCGTTCAACATGGAAATGGCCGACCATAATTATCTGGACAAACTGGTGCACGTTTAGCGACAATGTTGACATGGTCAGAAGAATGTTTTTTTCCCCCCTTTTTTCAGCGAGTTCTTATGAGAAGAATGCATTGCCCATAATTCTGAAACCAGTGTTTACTTTGTTCAAGTAATCTTTCACAAAACTTTTAAAGGCAAACGTTTTTCTTTTCGTGTAAAGTGCGAACACACTAATGGAATCAGCACTTCAGTAAGCTTGTTAGTTTAGTTTTGACAATTGCACAAAACGGAGAACGTTTCTTTTCATCACACTGTTTGCTTAATGTTGTATACATATATATATATATATATATATATATATATATATATATATATATATATATATATATATATATATATATATATATATAAAATCAGAAAACTTTTAGCCAAATTTCCATAGTGTTTGGTCGGCTGGTTTTTTTTTTTTTCATTTCAAGGATTGAAGAAGAATAAGATTCTGAATTTATGAGAACTCACCTAGACTCATATTTGGCCAGACTTTCTAACAACCCCCCCCCCCCCCCCCCCCCCAAAAAAAAAAAAAAAAAAAAAAAAGAAAAAAGAAAAAATGCATGAGATGTTTGTATATCATATACAGTTTCCAGGGTGATTTTGAATGGATCATCTGACAGCAATTTTCATTTATCTCTATTATGTGTGCATTACAAGTACATTTGCCTTCGTACTGTCGCTTGTTAAGCTACCAGTAAACCCAAATTCAAAGTGTTCAGAAACCCATACTTTTCATATAATCAACTTTGGGTGCATTCCGAATTCACTTGTACACATACTGTTGCAATCGGGGAAAAGTATCAAATCTTTGCAATTCTGTGGACCTTCTTCTCGGCTGTAAGTGATTGTTGTCCAGTTTCATCAACTTGTCACGCAGTGCAAAAGATGGAAAGCGCAGTTTCGAGCGCACCGATTAGTTATTGATTTGTTATTGATTTGTTACAGTTGATAATGTACATGTACAGTTGATAATGGATAGTAAGTTCCGAGCGTACTTACTTGTTACTGATGTGTTGCACAGTTCTGAGTGTACTTACTAGTTGCTGATATGTTGCGCATTTTTGAGTGTACTTACTAGATGCTGATGTGTTGCACAGTTCTGAGCGCACTTACTAGTTGCTGATGTGTTGCGCATTTCTGAGTGTACTTACTAGTTGATGATATGTTGCGCATTTCTGAGTGTACTTACTAGTTGCTGATGTGTTGCACAGTTCTGAGCGCACTTACTAGTTGCTGATGTGTTGCGCATTTCTGAGTGTACTTACTAGTTGCTGATCTGTTGCACAGTTCTGAGTGTGCTTACTAGTTGATGATATGTTGCACAGTTCAGGGTGTACTTACTAGTTGCTGATCTGTTGCACAGTTCTGAGTGTACTTACTAGCCGCTGATATGTTGCGCAGTTCAGGGCGTACTTACTTGTTGCTGATATGTTGCGCAGTTCAGGGCGTACTTTCTTGTTGCTGATATGTTGCGCAGCTCAAGGCGTACTTTCTAGTTACTGATATGTTGCAAAGTCGGCTTTGACAATACGCTGAGAAGCCGGTTCCTGATAGCTAATTGTAAAAGGATTTGATTTTGCCACCCTGATTTACATATTAGGCTAAGTTGGAAACTAACAAACATTATATATTTTTGTAAGAAAGGATTAGAGTTTACTAACTTTATAAATGATCAGAGCACAACATAATCTAAACAGCTAAGAACAATCATCAATGTTTAGAGGACATTGGTTTAAGAATGATTAGTGCATGGTTTTATCATCTAATTGATTTGAGCGCTCGGATATAATCTAAATACTCGTAGTAAAAAAAAAAAGAACTCACAGTTTTAAAGTCAGTGGTGCTTTTTCTTTTTTTTTTTTTTTGGGGGGGGGGGGGGGGGGGATGGTTGGAAGGGGGGTAGGGGAGGGCGGGGGGGTTGAAATGATTTTCTATTTATTGGTTGTTTGAATACCGTCATCGATGGAAATATTATACACATGATTGTGTAGGTATACCCGATCCTTGCAACATCCTTGCATTATTTTTCACACACACACACACACGCGCGCGCGCGCGCGCGCGTGCACACACACACACACACACACACACACACACACACACACACACACACACACACACACACACACACACACACACACACACACACACACACACACACTTGTCTTGTGCGTTCGTACTTTCTCGTCTCAATTACTGAAACGCTCTTTTGTCTGACTGCCCTGCCCATCTAGTTCATCAGTAAATCACAGTGTTCAAACACTTTCCCTTTGACTCCTCCACACAGTCGATCACTCACTGGCGAAAAAAAAAGTCCCTGCCCGCGTCTCTCCATCAGCTCATTACTCAGCTGACGACAGTCTACAATGTTTGCCTCTTTTTGCTATAAACAAACTGAATCCTCTTGTGCTCAATATTTTGACCGATCTGTTGCCCGCGTGTTGATACCACCAGGTTCTTCTGACTGATTTTTTGTCTGTTCCTGCTTCCCTCTGTCCATGACAACACTAAGTCAGCGTATCTTTAGTTGTCGAGCCCCTTTCGTTTGGTATTAACTCCCTCATCAACTAAGATGCTCTGCTTCTTTTGTCAAGTTGCAAAGTGAGACGACTGCAGGCGCAAATCTAAACAAATCTTAAATAAATGTTAGCGAACCGGCGAGAGAAACGTGGACAAACGAGTCACAAGACAAAACGACGACGCGTTTCGACCTCTAGGTCTTCTTCAGGCAAGACACAAACAAATAGGACAACGAAAAATGAACGAATTTGTCTCGTAGCTTAGATCTCTTCAGCGCGCAAGGTAGGCAGGCGTTGAATCAAATTCGTTCATTTCATTGTCCTATTTGTTTGTGTCTTGCCTGAAGAAGACCTAAGAGGTCGAAACGCGTCGTGTGTTTTGTCTTGTGACTCGTTTGTCCACGTTTCTCTTGGCGGTTCGCTAACATTTATTTAAGATTTCTTTTTTTTTTTTTTTTTTTCTTTTTTTTTTTTTTTTTCAAATCAAACCTGAAGCCTTTCGTTTTTCTTTCAGTGACTTAGGAAGTGATGTACTGAATGTTCGATTGTGCTCTTGTTATTTCTTAAAGTGTGAAATAAGCTTGGTAGAAAGGGAGGTAAAAAAAAAAAAAAAAATTGGCTGAGTGGTAGCGTAGCTGGATGTGCAACAAATGTTTGTTTGCCGTAAGCGTTTTTTGCGCAACGTTTGTTTCTGTTTGTTGTTTGTGGTCATGGACTGTAAATTTCTGGGGTATTACTTTGATTAGAGTGCGTGGATATTCTTTATGATAATAGTCACCGTGTGTTAATCGAAGTATTCCTCATAGTCATCATCTTTACCATACCAAAAAAAAACAAAAAAAAAAAGCATGCTCATGCATGCCACACAAACGTACGTTCTCACAATCTAGAGCCTTATCCAATTTGTTGTTGTTGTTGTTGTTGTTGTTTGTTTTTTTTGTTTTTTAAAACTAAATGGTGGCACCTCTTTTGCCATGAACAATAGAAGTAACGCGCCAAATCGACTCACATGATTGTTATTCAACTGAATGGTGGCAACTCCTTAAAAAAAAAAAAAAAAAAAGAAAGAAAGAAGAAGAAGAGAAGAAGACGGCAATCTGCGTAGTTGACTCACATGTGATGGATGAACACACACAACAACAAGGTGAAGAGCACAGGATGGGTGGAGAGGAGGGGGTATGTAAATACAGTTCCAACGACAACAACAACAGATAAGCAGCATTGCCGTTCTTATGAAACAGGTCACATTTCATGGGTAATCCTAACAACAACAACAACAACAACTACAACAACAACAACAGAGAAGTACAATTAACGTTCTGATGAAAAATGTCAGCTTTCATGGGTAATCCTAACAACAACAACAACAGCAGCAGCAGCAGCAGCAGCAACAACAACAACAACACAACAACAACAACAACAGCAACAAACACAACAACAAGAAGCAGCATTAACGTCCTGTTGAAACATGTCACGTTTCATGGGTAATCCTAACAACAACAACAACAACAACAAACATAGCAGCAGCAGCAGCAGCAGCAGCAACAACAACAACAACAACACCAACAACGACGACAACAAGAACAACAACAACAACAACTGAGAAGCAGCATTAACGTTCTGATGAAACATGTCACGTTTCATGGGCAATCCTGACAACAATAACAACAACAGCAACAACAAACATCAGCAGCAGTAGCAGCAGCAACAACAAAAGCAACAGAGATTAGAAGAGAAGAAAAAATGGCCAGAGTCCCACGGGCCACATCCACATCTCCACATAGCCTCATCTTGCCATTGTCCTATTTCCTGGCTACGCACCTACCTAGTTATGATTATTATTATCATTATTATGAATACTTCTATAGCGCCTATTTTTTAGCTAGAGAGCAAGCTCTAAGCGGTTCACAATCCACACACGTTTACACAACGGGCTGCCTACCTGGGTAGCGCCGACTGAAGAGCTGCCAAGCTGGCGTTTCATTCAGTCGTTTCCCGTGTCCATCCAGTCCATTTCATTCAATATCGGTCACTCAATGTCCTTACTTCCTTCATTCTTTCCATTTCTTACGCAGGGTGTATGCTATGGGTAACGTGTCATCCATACCAACGGCCGAACTGGCCTTCTCTTCCGAAAGTTGGTGATGGGATTTTACGTGTGTACAAGATATGCGTGCGTTCACATAGGGAACCTCGGTTTAAAGTCTCGTTCGAAGGACTGACAAAAAAAAAAAAAAAAAAAAAAAAAAAAAAAAAAAAAAAGCACAGAACGTGAAATTCAGCACTCTCAGCAGCAGAGACGTCACAAGGTCTGACGTCATAGAATATGTTGACGTCACGTCTTTTCTGCAGAGCCCTTTTGATGTCCTCGCGCTACCTTTCACCCTCGCTCCTCTCTTCCTCCACCTCCCCCTTCTCTTCTCACATCGCTGTCACGCTCGCCCTTCCCCTTTCCTGCCCACCTCTCTCCCTCCTCCCTCTTTTTCTCTGCCCCAGTCTGGTCACTATCAACAACAGCAAGCAGTCTGGCAGAGGCCTGACCTTGATCAGCTCTGCTATTTCTGGCCATTGTGCATGGGACACCTGGACTGCTCTTCTTCTGTGGGTGAAAAGTTCATCACACAGCTGTGTGTATCGCTCGCCTTGGTCTCGCCTCCCTTCTTGTCGATCGACAGTCCCCCTGAAATAACACCCCTAATGCACAGCATCTGCTCGGAACATTCGGACATCGGATGATATAGGACACTTTATTGTATTTGTGCATTTGAGAAGCGCCTTTTTTTTCTTTTTTTTTTAAGATCGGTCTAGCTGTTATGTAGATAAACCTTTGTACTGACCATCTACTTCCTTGTAGCCACTACAGCGTTGTACTGATCATCTACTGCACAGTAGTCACTACAGCATTGTACTGACCATCTACTTCCCTGTAGTCACTATAGCATTGTACTGGCCATCTACTGCACAGTAGTCACTACAGCATTGTACTGACCATCTACTGCACAGTAATCACTACAGCATTGTATTGACCATCTACTGCACAGTAGTCACTACAGCATTGTACTGACCGTCTATTTCCTGTAGTCGCTACAGCATTGTACTGACCGTCTACTTCCCTGTAGTCACTACAGCATTGTACTGACCATCTACTTCCCTATAGTCACTACAGCATTGTACTGACCATCTACTGCACAGTAGTCACTACAGCATTGTACTGACCGTCTACTTCCCTGTAGTCACTACAGCATTGTTCTGACCATCTACTGCACAGCAGTCACTTACAGCATTGTACTGACCATCTACTGCACAGTAGTCACTACAGCATTGCACTGACCATCTACTTCCCTGTAGTCACCACAGCATTGTACTGACCATCTACTTCCCTGTAGTCACTACAGCATTGTACTGACCATCTACTGCACAGTAGTCACTACAGCAATGTACTGACCATGTACTTCCCTATAGTCACTACAGCATTGTACTGACCATCTACTGCACAGTAGTCACTACAGCATTGTACTGACCATCTACTTCCCTGTAGTCACTACAGCATTGTACTGACCATCTACTTCACAGTAGTCACTACAGCATTGTACTGACCATCTACTGCACAGTAGTCACTACAGCATTGTACTGACCATCTACTTCCCTGTAGTCACTACAGCATTGTACTGACCATCTACTGCACAGTAGTCACTACAGCATTGTACTGATCATCTATTGCACAGTAGTCACTATAGCATTGTACTGACCATCTATTTCCCTGTAGTCACTACAGCATTGTGCTGACCATCTACTGCACAGTAGTCACTACAGCATTGTACTGACCGTCTACTTCCCTGTAGTCACTACAGCATTGTACTGACCATCTACCGCACAGTAGTCACTACAGCATTGTACTGACCATCTACCGCACAGTAGTCACTACAGCATTGTATTGACCATCTACTTCCCTATAGTCATTACAGCATTGTACTGACCATCTACTTCCCTGTAGTCACTACAGCATTGTACTGACCATCTACTGCACAGTAGTCACTACAGCATTGTACTGACCATCTACTGCACAGTAGTCACCACAGCATTGTACTGACCATCTACTTCACAGTAGTCACTACAGCATTGTACTAACCATCTACTGTACAGTAGTCACCACAGCATTGTACTGACCATCTACTGTACAGTAGTCACTACAGTATTGAAGTAGATGGTCACTGTAGTTATTTGTACGAAGTAATGGTCGATGTTATTACAGTGAAGTGGGACGGTCACTGTAGTTGTTGTACTGAAGCAGAAGGTCAACAGGATGCTGGACTTCTATACTGATAACAGTAAAGTGCATGGTCAAAACGATGCTGTAGTTATTACAGTTAAGTAGATGGTCAGTGCGATGCGGTACTTTTGTGCTTATTACAGTAAAGTGGATGGTCAATACGACGCTGTACTTCTGTACTTGTAACAGTAGGAGACGTGGTCAAGGTAAAGTGATACTTATTATAGTTAAGTAGTTGGTCAGTACGACGCCGGACTTTTGTACTTAGTACAGTAATACATGTGGTCAAAACAATGCTATATCTATCATAGTAAAGTGCATGGTCGATACAATGCTGTACTTATGTATTTACTGTAAAATACATGGTCAGTACAATGCTGTGTGATACTGTACAGTAGATGGTCAGTACAATGCTGTAGTGACTACTGTACAGTAGATGGTCAGTACAATGCTGTAGTGACTACTGTGCAGTAGATGGTCAGTACAATGCTGTAATGACTACTGTACAGTAGATGGTCAGTACAATGCTGTAGTGACTACTGTGCAGTAGATGGTCAGTACAATGCTGTAGTGGCTACAGGGAAGTAGATGGTCAGTACAATGCTGTAGTGACTACTGTGCAGTAGATGGTCAGTACAATGCTGTAGTGGCTACTGTGAAGTAGATGGTCAATACAATGCTGTAGTGACTACTGTGCAGTGGATGGTCAGTACAATGCTGTAGTGAGTACTGTGCAGTGGATGGTCAGTACAATGCTGTAGTGACTACAGGGAAGTAGATGGTCAGTACAATGCTGTAGTGACTACTGTGCAGTAGATGGTCAGTACAATGCTGTAGTGGCTACAGGAAAGTAGATGGTCAGTACAATGCTGTAGTGGCTACAGGGAAGTAGATGGTCAGTACAATGCTGTGTAGTGACTACTGTGCAGTAGATGGTCAGTACAATGCTGTAGTGACTACAGGGAAGTAGATGGTCAGTACAATACTGTAGTGACTACTGTACAGTAGTAGATGGTCAGTACAATGCTGTAGTGACTACTGTGAAGTAGATGGTCAGTACAATGCTGTGGTGACTACAGGAAAGTAGATGGTCAGTGCAATGCTGTAGTGACTACTGTGCAGTAGATGGTCAGTACAATGCTGTAGTGGCTACAGGGAAGTAGATGGTCAGTACAATGCTGTAGTGACTACTGTGCAGTAGATGGTCAGTACAATGCTGTAGTGGCTACTGTGAAGTAGATGGTCAGTACAATGCTGTAGTGACTACTGTGCAGTGGATGGTCAGTACAATGCTGTAGTGACTACTGTGCAGTGGATGGTCAGTACAATGCTGTAGTGACTACAGGGAAGTAGATGGTCAGTACAATGCTGTAGTGACTACTGTGCAGTAGATGGTCAGTACAATGCTGTAGTGGCTACAGGAAAGTAGATGGTCAGTACAATGCTGTAGTGGCTACAGGGAAGTAGATGGTCAGTACATGCTGTAGTGACTACTGTGCAGTAGATGGTCAGTACAATGCTGTAGTGGCTACAGGAAAGTAGATGGTCAGTACAATGCTGTAGTGACTACTGGGGAATAGATGGTCAGTACAATGCTGTAGTGACTACTGTGCAGTAGATGGTCAGTACAATGCTGTAGTGGCTACAGGAAAGTAGATGGTCAGTACAATGCTGTAGTGGCTACTGGGAAGTAGATGGTCAGTACAATGCTGTAGTGGACTACTGTGCAGTAGATGGTCAGTACAATGCTGTAGTGACTACTGTGCAGTAGATGGTCAGTACAATGCTGTAGTGGCTACAGGGAAGTAGATGGTCAGTACAATGCTGTAGTGACTACTGTGCAGTAGATGGTCAGTACAATGCTGTAGTGACTACTGTGCAGTAGATGGTCAGAACAATGCTGTAGTGGCTACAAGGAAGTAGATGGTCAGTACAATGCTGTAGTGACTACTGTGCAGTAGATGGTCAGTACAATGCTGTAGTGACTACTGTGCAGTAGATGGTCAGCACAATGCTGTAGTGACTACAGGGAAATAGATGGTCAGTACAATGCTGTAGTGACTACAGGAAATAGATGGTCGGTACAATGCTGTAGTGACTACAGGAAATAGATGGTCAGTACAATGCTGTAGTGACTACAGGGAAGTAGATGGTCAGTACAATGCTGTAGTGACTACTGTGCAGTAGATGGTCAGTACAATGCTGTAGTGACTACTGTGCAGTAGATGGTCAGTACAATGCTGTAGTGGCTACAGGGAAGTAGATGGTCAGTACAATGCTGTAGTGACTACAGGGAAGTGGATGGTCAGTACAATGCTGTAGTGACTACTGTGCAGTAGATGGTCAGTACAATACTGTAGTGGCTACAGGGAAGTAGATGGTCAGTACAGTGCTGTAGTGACTACTGTGCAGTAGATGGTCAGTACAGTGCTGTAGCAGGAAGAAACCCTAAAGAAAGGCGTGACAGCAGCAAGGTCTTCAGAGAAGAAGCTCCCACGCCTCACCCCTTAGACAAGTGTTTCGGCCCTGAAGTCCTCAACACTCCAAGGGCACCGGCCACTTCCAGATCCTTACCTATGGCGCTGAAGTATGGGGCTTAACTGCAAACCTCTCGGCTGTAGAAAAAAAAAATACATTTGTTTGCCCTCAAGAGATTCTTGAATGTTTCTATATAAACGCCTAATGCCTTGGTTTATGGAGAAACTGGTAGGTTTTCCACTTTATATAAACATTTATACGAAATGCGTGAAGTATTGGATACATGTCGTTCATATGCCTGACAATCGTCTTCCCCCAAAAAGCATATAAGATGTTATACGATTTATATTGCCGGGGTAAAAACAACTGGGTTACATCAGTCTGCCTCGTATTAAATCGTTACGGTTTGGGATATGTATGGGAAAATCAAGGAGTTCCCAACGTCAAAGTTTTCCTTTCAAAATTCATAAGTCGGCTAATCGATGGTCATTTACAAGAATGGTATAGCCACA
>JADBJO010001729.1:152500-165000 GCA_016801955.1 Conus betulinus
CCCCCCCCCCCCCCCCCCCCCCCCCCCCCCCCCCCCCCCCCCCTACAAAATCAGCTCGATGGTCCTGTCAATCATCTTGCCTCCTTTCTACCTGTAAAACTAGCAGAATATTGTTACATATGGGCTGGAGCTGACATGACGATAAACAACGTAACTCGCACTTCGACCAGTGGTGAAGCACTTTGGCAAGGGCACGAACTCGATGGTTGCCCCATTCGGTTAGTGGCTGCTGAGGCTGTTGGACTAGATCATTGACGCGCATTCAAGCGTATGATGACAAGAACATACTGACTGAACTATAATGGAGAACTGAAGGATGTTGGTAAGATCGAAGAAACATCGATTGTGATAGTAACGTTGCCCGCAGTTTCCAGTAGCCTACTACCTGAGTGGAAAGATCTCCATCTTGAATCAAGACTTGTGCACCTGATATATTTTTCTTTTTAAAGATGAGACAAATAATGAAATGAAAGGAGTAATATGAATAACCCTTTGTGTATTTGTGGCTTAATCTTTTCTCTGAAATGAGGAAAGGAAAAGGTTATTCTTTTTTTTATTTTACGGAATATTCAATGTGTCTGAAAAAAGGAACTTTTTTTTTAAAGTGTGCATTGGTATGGAGGAGAATAATATTACCACTTATTTCCGACGCCCAGAGAAATCAGTTTTGAAACGAATAAAACAATAAATGAAATGGGCAAAAATGAAAATAAAATTTGCAAATATTTTGGATCCGCATGTTCAACTGTACTGGGTCGGGGAGAAAACGTAATCTTGGAAAAGATGCACCCTAAGGTGCGAGTGGGACTCAGACAAGTACTGTCTTCAAGTGCCGAACCAACCAGCTGGGTGCGATCTTGCACGACCCTTGAAAGCCTGTGCCGTGTCCACATAGGGTTTAAGCAGGTACAGGGCATTTCATCAGGACGTCGAGGACATAACTGCTCCCTGGCAGATGCCATTGTGTAACAGTCGCTGGATGTGACACGACAGAAACTCGACGGGAGCACTCCCATGGGTATACCAGTCCATATTTCATTACTGCAGCGCCCACCAGCGAAAAAAATGGCACGATTAAGTAACTGTCGTGTGCATCCCGCAGCCATACCCGTTGCTGTTCCGCTGACAGGTGGAAACGGCACAACTCCAGACATGGCCAAGCTTTCGCCACATGTCTTGCGTGCCCTCTGAAGAGGATCCCGAGTTACAGTCTTTCCCCCGCTGTCAACAGGACTTTCCCTGCGGTCAGTGGGAATTTCTCTCGCACCGTCACTGGGCCTTTCTCCAGAGTCGGCCAAAAAGACGGACAAGGAATAGATGCTCCCGAAGGTGAGAGTGGGATCCGGAGAAGCGCTGTCTTTACTGCTGAACCGACCAGCTGGACTCCAGCTTTTCAAATGTGATGGGGTAGGGGGGGGGGGGGGGGTGTAATCTTTGATTTCAGCGAATGTTGAAGCTTGTGGAATCTGCTAGAAGTATCTTTCTGCTCCAGTATCCTCTGCCTGACTGTGGACTATAGAGCATGGATCGTCGTCAAAGCGCATCATTATCGTTTGGAAGAAAAAAAAGGAGTCACATTCTTTCATTGTCATGTCAGCTCCCGCTCTACTAATGTGACACAAAGTACAAGAAGAATTCCCTCAGTAAACGGACTGCCATATGAAAGGAACTGCCTACAGTCTGAGTCATAACACTGGCAGTGGAAGTCTTTGAATCCCGGATCTGATGCTTCTCCTTCCTCCTCCCCTCCTCTCCCCTCCCCGCCATTCCTCGCTCCATTTCCACAACCACTCACCGCTCCCCCTCCCCCCCTCCCTTCCCCCCCACTGCCATTATCCCCCATGTCCATCTGCCCTCTAGCTTCCAGTGGCCCATGCTATGCTACCTTTCCCACCTCCCGTTCCCTTCTCTCGTCCAACCCCACTGTTCAGCATTGACCTGGGCTATTTGTCAAAACCTTCAAAAGATTGAAAGATGGACATTAACAGCAA
Organism: Conus betulinus; assembly: GCA_016801955.1. Classification (NCBI taxonomy): domain Eukaryota; kingdom Metazoa; phylum Mollusca; class Gastropoda; order Neogastropoda; family Conidae; genus Conus; species Conus betulinus. Next base: position 154,492 of record JADBJO010001729.1, read on the forward strand.
GAAAGAAAGAATGCCAGAGTCGACCTGAATCGACTCCATAAGAGATCAGGGCCGATGCTTGCCATTCATTTCAGCGGGCGTCGTACGTCCGCTAGAATGTCAAGGACCAAGGGATTGATTCTTTGGCCACATTTTCTGTCGGAGAAGCTAGAATCTCTCATCTTCGGACTTGACGAGTTTGGATCTCAAGTTTGATCTAGCCCCAAAGTGAGGTGACTGCAGGCGGAAATCTGAACAAATTTGAAAATGAAGCGACTGATGGCGGTGAACGAAGCAAAGTTTAGAAAGAGTGGGGGTTAGTTACCGCCAAGGACATTGACGAACAAAGTACACAAGACACGATGCATTTCGACCTCTTGGGTCTTCTTCAAGTGAAAACAAAAAATGTAACATTTAACATTTAGGACAGTACAAACAAAGAACGAAGAGCGACTTATCTGATGTCCATGTGGTAAGCTGTGAAGAATGGCTGACCGAAGGAAAAAATTTTTCCTTCGGTCAGCCATTCTTCACAGCTTACCACATGGACATCAGATAAGTCGCTCTTCGTTCTTTGTTTGTACTGTCCTAAATGTTAAATGTTACATTTTTTGTTTTCACTTGAAGAAGACCCAAGAGGTCGAAATGCATCGTGTCTTGTGTACTTTGTTCGTCAATGTCCTCGGCGGAAACTAACCCCCACTCTTTCTAAACTGAACAAATTTGTAAAATTGTTTATAAGACTCCGCCAAAAAAAAAAAAAAAAAAAGTAGACAAAAGAATCACAAGACAAAACACGGCGCGTTTCGATCTCTTAGGTCTTCTTCATACAAGATACACAACACTCGGGACAACGAAAATAAACGAGCCATCATTTAGCTTCATCTAATTCGGCGCAAGATCCACGTCCATTTTGAGCCCGATTGGATGAAGATAAGTGACTGCTCGTTCATTTTCGTTGTCCTGAGTGTTGTGTATCTTGCCTGAAGAAAGACCTACGAGGTCGAAACGCGCTGTGTTTTGTCTTATGATTCGTTTTGTCTATGTTTTTCGGCGGAGCCTTATGAGTAATTTTTTTTTTCAAATCTCTCAAGTTCAAGTTGCAGTTGTGTTCACCACTGTGGTTGTGTGAACAGTGGAGAATTTCCTCTGAAATTCAGCGTGAATCTGGCGCCTATGATTTCATGCTCATATCTGTTAGAGAAGTGTCAGCAATATCTTCTGAGAATACATGAAACTTTCATTACCGTGTGTTTGACCGCATGACGATAGATTTCGAGCATAATTCGCGCACGGATCACTGCGATTAGAGTCGGACAAAATCCAGCTCTGTTCATATGCATGTGATGTTTCTTGTGTTGATGTAGAGATTTGAAACAGTTTTTCAGTTCATCTCACACACTTAGTTTTGTAGCCATTGGCTGTAAGCTCAATTTATGAGTGCGCGCGCGCACACACACTCACGCGCGCATGGACATTTGCATGCGCGCACTCGATCGCGCGCGCATGTACACACACACACACACACGCACACGCACACACACACATTTCACACATTTTCTCTGTCATTCTCTACAGATTGAAGACGTTATCATGAAACTGGGTATATTTCGTATCAGAAGCACACCACATGAATTACTTCAAGAGAAAGGGAGACGAAGACAAGATGCAAAGCATATAAACGTACTCCTAGTTTATCTTGAATACGCGTTGGGGGAGGGGAGGGGGGAGTTGAAAAGTCACAATCAAACATGGGTCATAATGTATTTGACGTCACTAAAAAAAAAACTGTAAGTTTTTCTAACGCGTCATCGTTACTGAACGTCATCCCTTCAAAAGATTAGCTGAGATATTCCATGGAGAAGAAAAAAACCGTTTGGGGCCGTTATAGCCGTTAGTAACAGCTATTCTGGTTAAAAAAAACAACAACAAAACAACAACAACAACAACAACAACATCGGGCATCATCCGTGACCCATAATGAACATACCCACAAATTTTCAGAAAGACTGGCCCAGAAGTTTTGTCTGCAGCGAGTATAAACACAATTTGAGCACGGACAGACAGACACACAGACAGAATTTCTTCGTTCCCATTGTAAAATACTCCCTGTTCTATAAGAACTGGGAGTACAAAACACGTCAGAGAGAACAAGCAAGACGATAGCTGGTAGAGGAACCAGTGTGAGTTTGAACAACAGCTGCATGTTAATTAATTTAAATATAGCAATCACCACCATCGAGGAATCGAATGGAGGGCTCACCAGTAGAATCACGCACTCTCTCTCGCCCCTACTGGTAAGAGTTCATTTGGGCTTGGCCTGTACAACTCTTCCGACAGTAAGTATCCCACCGCTGCCGCCATGTCGAACTCGTGTTAGAAAAACATTCAGAGTGAATCAGGAGCAAAGTCGTTTTGTGTCGTGTGACATATTCACTTGTCGTCCAGACAAACCCGATAATTCATTCCTTAAGTAAACAAGAGTTGTGTCCCATGAACAACAAAACAATAATCGAAAGGCCAGCATGTCACATCAGTAAGGTGAATGTTCGACCTATCTGCCCATAAAAAGCCTCGTCAACCTGTGTATGGCTGGTTTCAAATCGAAGTGACAGAAGGCGGAAATTTGAAGCAGATTAAAAAAAAAAAAAAAAGAAAGAAAAGTAATTAGTTCAGCAAGACAATCCGGACAAACAGATTACAGGACAAAACACGATGTATTTCGACCTCTTAGGTCTTCCTCGGGTAAACCAAACAACATTCAGGGCAACGAAAACGATGAACGAGCTCTTATCTTCGAAGATGAGACTAGATCATATGATTATCTTCAAAGATGAGAAGATAAGTGGTGGCTCGTTCTTCGTTATCATTGTCCTGACTGTTGTTTGTTTTACCTGAAGACGACCTCAGAGGTCGAAAAAAGCTTACATCGTGTTTTCTCCTGTATCATGTTTGTCTGGATAGTCTTGCGGAACTAGTCACTTTTCTTAAAATCTGTGTATGGTTGGCCATGTTGGTGCCCCAAGTCATAGCGTGGCAGCCGTTATCCTCAAGGGCGGGCTGTTGAGCATGATGGTAATGGGGAAGGAGAATGGGGAGGGCGGGGAGATGGTGATGGGACCTCCACTCCTGTGTGCTCGGAACTTCCTTGACCTCGTCGACAGCCCGTGAAGAGGCAGGGCAGGATAGTCTGGAACTCGTTCCTGAAGTTATCGTTGTTCCAGGCGTACAGGAAGGGGTTGTAGATGGTGGAGCTCACGGCTATGAGGTTGGCGATATAACTGACCAGGGTGAAGTAATGCCAGGAAACGGCTTCGTCGTTGAAGTCGCCTAGCATCTGCACGGCGTTGTTGTTGGGCATCCAGCAGCTGATGAAGATGATGACCATGAGGATCAGCATCTTGTTGGTCCGCCTCATGCGTGCGATCTCCCGCTTCTCTCGCTCCTGTGACTGCCAGCCACGCCAATCTTCATCTGCACACAGGGTATGCAGGCCAAACGGCCACCATTACCGTCAACAGGGCAACGAAGCTACAAACCCTCCAGAATTTTTTTTTTTTTTCTGAAATTTCACTGATTTAAGAATTGTTCCCGAAATCCTGATTTTCGTAAAGAATTCCAGAATGTCACACATTTTGATTTTAAAAAGTAGGATTTGGGGGGAAGGGTTGGGGGGGGGGGGGGGGGGTCATTTTTGCAAGGGGACGATAGAATATTACAGAATAAAGCTTCAATAGTGTCATGTGGATGTTGACAATTGTTTGTATGGAAAATGCATTTCATTTTGATTCCCACGTTTGTGTACTGAAACATCAAGGGATTAAAAATGCTTTCAGTCAAAGTCCGAGCTGCCCCTTCTTCAGCCCGAATTTGGACTCCAGAAGGTTGATGGCTACACAGGAATGCAGAGCAGTACCAGATGTATGTAACAGTGAAATGAATTCTCATTTACTTCACATTGGGATCTGACAGAGACTCATAAGCTTGACAGTGAAAACGAAATTCCCAAATTATCCATAGGCTAAAATTTATGCTTGACAGTAGAAGGAATTTCCCCGATTATGTGTCTGATTTAGAAATTTTGGCCAATAATTGTTTTGCCTGTATAACTTCACAATTATTGCAATACTCAATATGAACATAGACTGGTCGTGACGTTCCTTGCATGGCTTTTTTTTTCTCTACGGAGGTAGCGACCTTGCGTTTGTCAGAGGGCTTGCGTGGACCAGTGATCCTGTAGGTTCTACTGACGGGGGCATCAATACCCGAATGGGAGGCTAGTTTTCGAAAACGTTTCTAGGCCTGTAGAGCTAAATTGCTGACCGGTTTAAGCACAACGTTTTTTTTTTTTTTTTTTTTTTTTTTTTGGTCAACCTAACCATCCACTTAATAGTGTTTGTTTTCTTTTTCCTCTTCTACAGCACTGTGTCTTAGGTGATGTAGTCTTTGATGAGTCTGCTCAAAATCCTCTTATATTACATCCATAGAATATCAGTTTTCGTTTGTTCATTGTGGTCGGCGGGTGTTCACAGTGACTCACAGACTGCGTCATGGTCCCTCGTTCAAATGCGCCTCATGATTCTGTAGACTAAGCGTGGTTTGTTAAGATGCTCCGCGCTGGAGGTACCGAGCATTATCATGAGGTGTTTCATCTCCACGGCATGGATCTCTTCTTTGCAGTCTGCTGTCAGAGGCCATGACTGGCGAGCTGACACCATGAGGAGCAGTGTATCTGCATTGTACGCATTGTAAAGCTTCAGCGACAGTCTGATAGTGATAGCCTTCTTTCTCTCTGGATGGATTTCAGTTTTGATTTTGCCCGCGCTGATGCCGTTCGTGCGCTTCGTGCCACGTCTTTGGTCTTTGATCCACGGTGACTGATGATGAGCGGAGACAGAATTACTTGCACGTCCAAATAAAAGAGTAAACAATATTTGATTTACTATCTTTCTCATTTCCTAAATCATTATTACCAACATCACCATTTTATGGTCATGATTATCATTATCGTGACCATTGGTATATTTCTTGGATTCTTACTATCCTTGCCATTATCAATATTCTCCCTTCTCTTCTTCTTCTTCTTCTTCTTCTTCTTCTTCTTCTTCTTCTTCTTCTTCTTCTCCTCTTCCTTCTCCTCCCTTCCTCCTCCTCCTCCTCCTCCTCCTCCTTCTTCTTGTCTCTATCTTGTCTCATCATCATCATCATCATTATCATTATTATTATAATCATCATCATTATCATTGCTACAAAAACCATATCATTGTTGCTGTCCTCTAACTCCTCTCCTTCCTCTTCTTCTGCTAGTATTGGTATTATTATTATTATCATTACTACAGTTACTGTTATCATTACTGTTAGTGTTATGTTTTTGTCATGATATTACCGTTATTTTTTTAATTATCGCTATTGTTATTGTTTCAGCGTCGTTTCCATTTCGTAGCTTTTCGCTCCCAATTGAAGAGATGAGTGGCTGCCTTACTGTGCTTCGCTTTCATTGTCGTGAATACTATTTGTCTTGCCTGAAGAAGACAAAATAGGTCGAAACGCGCTGTGGCAAAGGAATTCTGCCTTTGCTCTTTAACTGGCATCCACATGGTAAAATCCGGGGGAAAATGTGACTGTAACACGAACTATTTAGAAAGGAACACAACATACACAAAAATGGCAATACGTTATGTGACAGACCGGAAACATGGTTGATTTTTACGATTTCACCTTCATGATCATATGCTAGTATCTCCCAGGCTTCACAAATGGAGCAATTAGTCAGTGAGCTTCCAGATGACCTCAGTCATTTGCAAGGTCGATCCCCGTCGCGTCCAAAACTTCGAGCAAATGTGCCTCGCCAAAGTACGTAAGGACGTAGAGCTTGGGGTGGCTTATTCCGACCTGTGGTCTTTTGTTATATAGGTAAACTAGTCACCAGTACACAACTTTCAAAAGAAACATTGATTTCTGGTACTAAGTTGTTATGAGTCAGGCTGCAACCATTTTGTTTGTGTTTGAGTTCAGTAAGCATGCCAATTTATATTTCTTATCCAAAAATAAATAAATAAATAAATAAATAAATAAATAAAACGACTGAATAAAAAAAATGCTACCGACCTTTTAAGTGCAATAACAAAGTCTTTTTTGTTTGTTTGTTTTTGTTTTTTTGTTTTTCTATTTTGTTTGTTTGTTTGTTTGTTTTTTTTTTTACTTTAAGTGCTGTTGATTTTGTGTTGACAGTTTTCTGAACGGCTTTTTTTTTTTCTCCTTAAAGACAGTTGGCCAATTGTTCTGAAGGAAGAACATCTGGATTCAATTTTGGGGGGGGGGGGGGGGGGGGGGGGGGGGTGTTTTTTTTTACTTTCTGCACTCGACTTTCTGTTTGTTGTCAAAGAAACAAACGTTTTTGGTCCAGTCATCAGCAATAACAGATCTAGAGACGACCGATTAAAAAGATCAATTGCTCTAATTTTTTTTTTTTTTTTTTTTGGGGGGGGGGGGGGGGGGGGGGGGGGGGGGTGAGGGAGGCAGGGGATGTGGGGATGGGATAGGTAGAATGTGTGTTTGTGTGAACGGGATGCCAAATAAGGACAAAAGAGATAGCAACGCCGAACTGTCACAAATTCAGCATCACTCTATAGAAGAAGAAAAGAAACACCCGAAGGTGCTGGGGAGGACCCAGAGAAAACACTGCCTTCACCCGTCCTTTGAGCAGTCCTGCACCACCCTTGGAGGCCTGCGCTGTGTTGACGATGGGTACAGGCACGCGCAGGACACTCCATTAAGATATCAAGGGACATAACTGCTCCTGAACAGAGGTAAATCAGACTACAGGATGCAACTCGTAACAGCCTTAAAGTAGCATCCCCATGGGTGTACCAGCCCGTGTTTCATGACTGCAGAGCCCACCGGCGAAAAAACACCACCCTCCAGCTGTCGAGCACACCCCACAGACCCAACACCCCTGCCCAAGGACAGATGAAGACAGTGCCACTGCAGACACAGCCAAGCTTTCGCCATACGGTCTTATGTGCCCTCAAGAGAGAATCCAAAGTTGTAGTCTTTCCCACTGTCAATTTCAGTAATCACCCACATTTTCGTTAACACGGTTCGCGTTTCGAAGGGGGGGGGGGGGGGGGGGGGGGGGGGAACCTGAATCGTATAATTTAACAGCATGTGGCCCTGTACCTCCAGTCCCTCGGGAGTGATCAGAGCAACATTGTGGTCAAATGTCAACATGTGTTACATAACAGTATAATGGATCTAAAAAAAAAAAAATGAAAGAAATCGACGTACTCTGTTCAGGGGGTTGTTTCTTATCTCCGAATATGTTCGAAGGTCAGGATGTAGTTCATGCCTGAGTTTAGTTCCAACTTATTCATCATGATTATATCCGCTATTTTTTTTCTCGTGTTTAAAAAAACACACACACACACACACACACACACACACACACACACACACACACACACACACACACAAAAAAAAGAAAGAACAAAAAGGGTTCCCGTCATTTTTTTTTGTTTGTTTGTTTGTTTGTTCTGATGGTCAAGGGAAGTTGCAGTTTGTTCAGAAGAACCATTTAAAGAGTCATTGACAGGATGTCAAATTGCCAGGTAAACTAGAGTCAGGCTAACTAAAGTCAACACTGAATGGAACGTTTCATTCTCATTCAGGTTAACTAGAGTCAAAACTGACTGGAAATTTTCTTTCTCGTTCAGGTTTAATAGAGTCAACACTGAATGGAACTCGTCATTCTCATTCAGGTTAAATAGAGTCAACTCTGAATGAAACGTTTCATTCTCGTTCAGGTTAAATAGAATCAACACTGAATCAAATGTTTCATTCTCATTCAGGTTAACTACAGTCAACACTGAACGGAACGTTTCATTCTCATTCAGGTTAACCAGAGTCAACACTGAATGGATCGTTTCATTCTCATTCAGGTTAACTACAGTCAACATTGAACGGAACGTTTCATTCTCATTCAGGTTAACCAGAGTCAACGCTGAATGGATCGTTTCATTCTCATTCAGGTTAACTACAGTCAACATTGAATGGGGACGTTTCATTCTCATTCAGGTTAACTACAGTCAACATTGAATGGGACGTTTCATTCTCATTCAGGTTAACCAGAGTCAACACTGAATGGAACGTTTCATTCTCATTCAGGTTAATTACAGTCAACATTGAATGGGACGTTTCATTCTCATTCAGGTTAACCAGAGTCAACACTGAATGGATCGTTTCATTCTCATTCAGGTTAACTACAGTCAACATTGAATGGGACGTTTCATTCTCATTCAGGTTAACTACAGTCAACATTGAATGGGACGTTTCATTCTCATTCAGGTTAACCAGAGTCAACACTGAATGGATCGTTTCGTTCTCATTCAGGTTAACTACAGTCAACATTGAATGGGATGTTTCATTCTCATTCAGGTTAACCAGAGTCAACACTGAATGGAACGTTTCATTCTCATTCAGGTTAACTAGAGTCAACACTCCATGGAACTTTTCATTCAAAGTGATCTCCATCCCGCCATGCGTACGTGCTGACCTTGGAACGCTGTCGGAGCGTGTGCCAGACCTTGGAATAGCAGAAGATGATGACGATGCAGGGCACCACGTACTGCAGAACTAAGGTGGTCACGTGGAAGAACTGGCGGTGCTGAAAGTTTGACCAGACTTGGAAGCACCTCGCGGTCGTGGAGTTATGGATGTGCAGAAGCTCGGAGTTGAATGCCATGGGCAGGGAACTGCAGACAGAGATGACCCAGATGGCCACAATGATCAGCACACACAGGGGAGACCTTCATGCGCGGCTTGAAGGGGTAGACAATCAGCTGGTAGCGGTCGATGGCAATCACAGAAGAGGTCATGGTAGAGATGTACACGACAGCATACCTTGCTACAGACATCAAGTGGCAGAGAGCTTTCCCGAAAATCCACTCCATCAAAACGTTCATCAGTATGATAACAACGGAGAAACACAAGCAGAGGTCCGCTACAGCCAGGTTGGCGATGAAGATGTTGGTGACGGTCTGCATGCCCTTCTTCCTCACCACCGCTACCACCACCAGCACATTCCCGACGACGCCTAGCAAGAAAGATGACAGAATAGACGAAAACGAAGAGCGATATGAACCATGTCGTCGTCATCACGTCGTGGTCACCTGCGAGGTCTTCGTCGTCATCATCACCCGACAGACTCCACATTTTTGTGGGAGGAGGTTCGGTGGACCCCGTGACCTCTGCGTCTGGGCCGTTCTCCGCCATGATGCTGCTGTCTGGAAGAAGAGCCAAGAAGACCTTTGTGAGTTCTTCACTTCTCACAGGATGCGGCATGGGATTTACCCGACGGAAACGAACGTAAAGTCATCATTTCTAGGCCTTCATTAGTAGTAGTAGTAGTAGTAGTAGCAGCAGCAGCAGCAGCAGCAGTAGTAGTAGTAGTATAATGAATACTTATATAGCGCCTATTTCCGGCTAGTGACCAAGCTCTAAGCGCTTTACAATCCACACTTGTTTACACAACAGGCTGCCTACCTTGATAGTGCCGACTGAAGAGCTGCCAGCTGGCGCTTCATTCAGTCGTTTCCCGTGTCGTCCAGTCGATATCGTTCAATATCGTTCACTCAAATTCCTTACTTCCTTCATTCTTTCCATTCTTAAGCAGGTGCGTGCTATGTGTAACATGTCATCCATACCAACGGCCAAACTGGCCTTCTCTTCCGAAAGTTGGTGATGGGATTTTACATGTGTGCGAGATGTAATGCGCGCGTGCGTTCACGCAGGGAACCTCGGTTTATAGTCTCATCCCTTTGTTCCAACGTCATCGCACTCTTTCATTTACGTTTTGATTTACCAAATACGGAAGACAGACGCACAGGTGTCTGATGAATGAGATGAACTGAATGCCTTACTGTCAAAGGAAGTGCAATCATATATCTAGACCTTCTACAATAGTGCTAGGCTAGCAGTTACAGAAAAAAATGAAACACAGCTTAGTAATACCCCGAGTTTATGAAGATTTGCTTTTTCCCTCCATCTTTTTTTTTTTTTCTGGCCTCGTTTCATGCTTGAAGTTGATCGGTCAGTTTTGAGATTTTGCGATGTCTGCCTGACAGGAAATCAAAGGATCACCACATCTTAATGACAGAAAACACTGACACAAAGAAAGTGCGATATTGAAATGATTTCGTTGACACTAACAAATAGTATTTTGGTGAGAGAGAGAGTGAGAGAGAGAGAGAGAGAGAGAGAGAGAGAGAACACGTGTCCAGATGGCAACTGACTCTCAGGTATCAAGCGTTTCCGCATCACTCACCTAAAGCCTCCGCCAGTACAAACTGCACGGGAACACGGTCTTCCTCACTCTTGCAGAAGTCTTGTCACACCCTGAAGATCAAGCGGGCGCCGAGGTCTGCCCGGGGAGTGAATGAAGCATCCGATGGAAAGAGAATGATACTGGTGGACTGGTGGACTGGGGGGGGGGGGGGGTGGTGCGGGGAGAAGCGGGGAAGGGGAGAGGGGCTC
>JADBJO010001729.1:170000-175000 GCA_016801955.1 Conus betulinus
ATTATTACCAAATAACAGCAGTTCTCTATCAAAATTGATTCGATGGCTGTTTGTCTGGGGCAAACTACAGTGATCTACGACAGAATGTACCTGTCCCTACACCACCTCATTCCCAATGCCCTTCCGGCAAACCCCCCCCCCCCCCACACACACACACACACACCACCCAGCCCCCAGCCCAATTCAACCCTCCCCTCCCTTTCCCCTGTCCCTACGCCACAAACAGCTCACAGTTATGCTGGGTTACTGTGTTCTGGAACAATACAAATTAAATACAGACGATGTGCATTGTCAAATTTCGGTTTCTGGTATTATTTGTAAATTTCGGTTTCTGATATGTTGTAAATTTTGGTTTCTGATATGTTGTAAATTTTGGTTTTTGATAAGCTGTAAATTTTGGTTTCTGATATGTTGTAAATTTCGGTTTTGATATATTGTAAATTTTGGTTCCTGATATGTTGTAAATTTCGGTTTCTGATATATTGTAAATTTCGGTTCCCGATATGTCGTAAATTTCGGTTACTGATATATTGTAAATTTTGGTTTCTGATGTGTTGTAAAATTCTGTTTCTGACACGTTGTCTCTGGTTGCGATTGGTTACATGTTGCATGAAGCTGCTCAGCAGGTCTGCCATGCTATTTTTTCTTTGCTACACTCCTTTTATGTCGTGGCCAGAGCTGGGTTACTGTTACTTGGTTACTTGTTACACATTCCATGGGACAGCAGTGTCGAAAACAGCAGAAAAGAAAGCAATTTTGACTTCTAATTTACAACAAGAACTACCGACAGAGATAATTATTACTATCGCGTGAAAATGCATCTGTAATGTATCGCTTGATATGAAAGTCGTATTCATGGAAATTGAAAATTTTGTTTATGGTGTATTCGTATCTATACAATTGTTTTTAACGTAGCAGTCCACTCTGTATCAAAACTGATGCCATGTTGTATCATCATATCTACACATGAAATTACCTCACATGTGGTGCGTACTTACACATAGAATTCATGTTTGTGGTGACTAATTACGCAAGGAACTTACCTTTGCCATGCGTAAGTATATACATGAAACAATTTTTTTACGTTGTTGAACGACAGAATGATGAAAACCATGTATGGTGCGTTTTTTATTCAGGTCGCTTACAGCACAGCCGATCGCGAAAAACCATATCAGAACTGTTATTTGTGGTAGGCTACATTACTATATATGAAACTTGTTTACGTGGTATATGATATGCGTGTGATGCATATTTACACATACGAAAATTAAATGTGTGTTGAATAATTACCTAAAGAGATTATGTACAATGTATAATTACACTACCACCACCACCACCACTCCCACCCCCCCCCACCCCCCCCCCCCCCCCCCCCCCCCCCCCCCCCCCCCCCCCCCCCCAAAAAAGATGCTGTGCGCGGTGGTGCATTTAGAAATCACGTATATGGTGTTATGCAGTTGCCCATAAAAATCATACTTGTGATGTTTTTAATAACATGAGAATCACATTTTATGCGTGGGCAATATTAAATGCAATGACTCCCCACGGAAAGACAATCACTGTCTTCGCGAAGATCATTACAAAGTAGACTGGGCAATGCCCCCCCCCCCCCCCACCCCCCCCACCCCCACCCCACCCCCCCATATGATATAACAAGATGCAATGCATATAAACGTACGTCCAGTTTATCTTGAATACGCGTAAGATATTCCATAAAGAGGAAAAACCCGTTTTGGGCCGTTATAGCCGTTAGTAACGGATATAATGGTAAAATAAAGCACTGGGCATCATCCGTGACCCCATAATGAACATACCTACAAATTTTCAGAGAGATCGGCTGAGCACTTTCTGAGATATTCCATAAAGAAGAAAAAACCGTTATGGGCCGTTATAGCCGTTAGTAACGGATATAACGGTAAAGTAAAACATCGGGCATCCTCCGTGACCCATGATGTACATTGCTATGAATTTTCAGAAAGATCGGCCCAGCAGTTTTGTCTGGAGCGAGTGGAACACATTTTGACCACAGACAGACACACACACAGAGAGAGAGAGAGAGAGAGAGAGAGAGAGAGAGAGAGAGAGAGAGCATTTCTTCGTTCCTATTCTAAAGTACTCCCTGTTCTATAAGGACTGGGAGTACCAAAACATTGAAGACAGAAACGTTTATCGCGGAGCGGGCTTTCGGAGACAGTGGCTAAGGGGGTTCGCTTCCTATCGGCACACTCCCTGCTTGGTTATAGGGCAGTACAAAACTGAATCCACCCTTTTTATACCGCCGGTAAAAATAGACTACTCCGCCGCGACAACCGTCACCTCACTCAAGGGGTGGGGCAGTGACGTCAGACTTTCACTGCTGCTGGCTGGGGGCGTGTTAGATGGCGGCTTTTTTCATTGAGACACTTCAGTCTTCACACACACACACACACACGCACACACACACATGCTTGTGCCCAAACGTGTATGCGGGCGGGCGGGGGCGCGCGCGCGTACACACACACACACACACACACACACACACACATACGCTTATCGATGTTTGACAAACGAACGGTGTGCGAGTCTAAAAGGACCCCACTGTTTTTGACCCTGGTGTATAATTATTGACACAGGCATCAATTAGTTAGTGTCAGTGTTTGTTTGTTCTTCTTTGTCTGTTTGTTTCGCTCCTTTTTTTTTTTTTTTTTTTTCCTTTTATATTCATTCTTCGTTTGCTTGTTTGTTTTGCTATTTTAGTTTTTCTATCCTGTAAACAATTTCCTCATGACACACTTTACTACCTGAAGTGGCTTTAAAGTCGATCGGTAGTGTCGTGACGAACATGACGAAGTTGATCGATTCCCCTCATGACGCTCTTTCTACTTCTTTTTATCGTGATACTTCATCAACGTAATCTTTCTTATTCCTTAATAGGATCTTCTTTCTTAATTTGATCACTCAACATGATCTTTTCACATTCTTAAATTAATGTGATCCTTCAGTGTGGTTCTTTCACGTGATCCTTTCTCATTTTTGTTTCTAAGATGATCTTTTGGTGTGATCCTTTCTAATTTTTTTTATATGATCTTTTGGTGTGATCTTTTCTAATTTTTTTTAATATCTTTTGATGTGATCGTTTCTCATTTTTAATATGATCTTTGGGTGCGATCCTTTCTCATTTTTAATATGATCTTTGGGTGTGATCTTTTCTATTTTGTTTAATATGATCGTTTGGTGCGATCCTTTCTAATTTTACCATGATCTTTGGGTGCGATCTTTTCTATTTTTTAATATGATCTTTTGGTGTGATCTTTTCTAATTTTCTTTTATATGATCTTTTGGTATTATCATTTCTAATTTTCTCTTATATGATCTTTTGGTGTGATCTTTTCTAACTTTTTAATATGATTTTTCGGTCGGATTTTTTCCCCACTAATTTTAATACGATCATTTGGTGTGATCTTTTCTAATTTTCTTTATATGATCTTTCGGTCTGATTCTTTCTTTTAATTTTTTTTTTTTTATGATCTTTTGGTGTGATCTTTTCTTTTTTTTTTTTTCGGTGCGATTTTTTTTTCTTTTTTTTTTTTTTTTTTTTTTTTTTTTTTTTTTTTTTTTTTTTTTTTTTTTTTTTTTTTTTTTTTTTTCTTTTTTTTTCTTTTTTTTTTTTTTTTTTTTTTTTTTTTTTCTTTCTTAAAGCATCTTTCAGTGTAATTCTTCTTTCTAAGTCTTTAATGTGATCCTTCAACATGATCGTTTCTAAGTCTTTGATTTGATCCTTCAATGTGATGCTGTCTACTTTTTGATTAATTTGATCCTTCAATGTGATCCTTTTTTTTTTTGTTGTTTGTTTGTTTTTTTTTTGTTTTTATTAATTTGATGATTGATTTGATCCTTCACTAACCCTTTCTAATTCTTGATTTGATTAATTTGATCCTTCAACGTAACCCTTTCTAATTCCTTTGATTGATTTGATCCTTCAATTATCCTGTCTAATTTTCTGAATAATTTTTATCCTTTGATCGTTACTTTCTAATTCTTTGATTAATTTTGATCGTTCAACGTTTTCTAATTCTTTGATCAATTTGATCGTTCACGTTCTAAATCTCTTGATTAATTTGATCGTTCAACGTGATCCTTTCTAAATCGTTGATTAATTTGATCGTTCACTTTCTAATCCTTTGATTAATTTCATCGTTCAACGTGATCTTTTTCTTATTCTTTGATTTATTTGATCGTTCAACGTGATCCTTTCTCTTTCTTTTATCTGATCGCCCAGCAGGCATAAGATCTCCCAACATGCCAATCATGTCAACTGTAAACCGTCCACGCCATCAACTGATGCCGACATTCAGCTTGCGTTCTTCACAGTTCATTAAGCCAGTTTCGCCACTGTTCGCCGACAGAGTTTCCTGAACGACGAGACGTGCACGTTTCACCACGTCTAGACGCTGACGTCACACAACACCATTGGAAAACGTCACCACATCTAGACTTTGATTCTGTCGACAACAGCCGCAAAATTGATCACTCTCATGATGATATCTAGACACATGACTCTTATCAACAATACAGGAAACATGATCACTCTAACCACGTCTAGACACACATGACTCTTATCAACAATACAGGAAAACATGATCACTCTCACTACTACGTCTAGACACATGACTCTGTCAACAACACCGGCAAAATTGATAGCTAGCTCTCGTCATGTCAACAACACAGTCAAACTTGATCACACTCATCGTGTCTAGACACATCCCTCTGCCAACAACACAGGCAAACGTGATCACTACCATGTCTAGACACATGACTCTGTTAACAACTCAGGAAAACATGATGACTCTCACCACGTCTACACACATGAATGTCAACAACACAGGAAAAACTTGATCACACTCATCGTGTCTAGACACTGATCCAGCCAACAGTACTAGGCAATTGATCGCTCTCATCATATCTAGACACTGACTCTGCCAACAACGCGAGAAAACTTGATCATCGTCACCACGTCTAGA
>JADBJO010001729.1:185000-192500 GCA_016801955.1 Conus betulinus
TAAAGCCCTACAAATAACCATGTGCTGGTTCTACAAACAGCCTTGTAGATTCTGACCCTACAAATAAACCTGTAGATACTCACTCTACAAATAGTAATAATAATTGTAAATACTGTCGCTACAAAGAACTCTGTAGATACTGATCTGACAACCCTGTAAATACTGACCCTACAAACAACCTTTCGATACTGATCCTACAAACAACCCTGTAGATACTGACCCTATAAACATCCCTGTAGATACTGACCCTACAAACAACCCAGTAGATACTGACCCTACAAACAACCCTGTAGATACTGACCCTACAAACAACCCTGTAGATACCGACCCTACAAACAACCCTGTAGATTCGGATCCTATTAACATTCCTGTATATACTGACCCTGTAAACAAATCTGTAAATATTGACCCTACAAACAACCCATTTGATATTGACCCTGTAAAACAACCCTGTAGATACTGACCCTGCAAACAACCCTGTAGATACTGACCCTACAAACAAACCCAGTAGATATTGACCCTGCAAACAACCCTGTAGATACTGACCCTGCAAACAACCCTGTAGATACTGACCCTGCAAACAACCCTGTAGATACTGACCCTACAAACAACCCAGTCGATATTGATCCTGCAAACAACCCTGTAGATACTGACCCTACAAACAACCCAGTAGATATTGACCCGACAAACAACCCTGTAGATATTGACCCGACAAACAACCCTGTAGATACTGACCCTATTAACATCCCTGTATATACTGACCCTGTAAACCCAGTAAATATTGACCCTTCAAACAACCCCGTAGACACTGACCCTGCAAACAACTCTGTACACACTGACCCTGTAAACAACCTAGTAGATACTGACCCTACAACAACCCTGTATATACTGACCCTACAAACACCCCTGTAGATACTGACCCTGCAAACAACCCTATAGATATTGACCCGACAAACAACCCTGTAGATACTGACCCTACAAACAACCCTGTAGATACTGACCCTACAAAAAACCCTGTAGATACTGACCCTACAAACATCCCTGTAGATACTGACCCTGTAAAAACCCTGTAGATACTGACTCTACAAACAACCCTGTAGATACTGACCCTACAAACAACCCAGTAGATATTGACCCTGCAAAACAACCCTGTAGATATTGATCCTGCAAACAACCCTGTAGAGAATATTGACCCAACAAACAACCCTGTAGATACTGACCCTACAAACAACCTTGTTGATACTGACCCTACAAACAACCCTGTAGATACTGACCCTACAAACAACTCAGTAGATATTGACCCTGCAAACACCCTGTAGATATTGACCCTGCAACATCCCTGTAGATATTGACCCTACAAACAACCCTGTAGATACTGACCCTACAAAAAACCCAGTAGATATTGACCCTGCAAACAACCCTGTAGATACTGACCCTGCAAAAACCCTGTAGATATTGACCCGACAAACAACCCTGTTGATACTGACCCTACAAAACAACCCAGTAGATATTGACCCTGTAAACAACCCTGTCGATACTGACCCTACAAACAACCCTGTAGATTCTGATCCTACAAACAACCCTGTAGATATTGACCCGACAAACAACCCTGTAGATACTGACCCAACAAAACAACCCAGCAGATACTGACCCTGCAAACAACCCAGTAGATATTGACCCTACATACAACCCTGTAGATACTGACCCTACAAAACAACCTGTAGATACTGACCTTAAAAACAACCTGTAAATACTGACCCTACAAACAACCCTGTAGATACTGATCCTACAAACAACCCTGTAGATACTGACCCTACAAACAACCATGTAGATATTGACCCTACAAATAACCCTGTAGATATTGACCCGCAGCCAACCCTGTAGATATTGACCCTACAAATAACCCTGTAGATACTGACCCTACAAACAACCCTGTAGATACTGACCTTAAAAAACAACCTGTAAATACTGACCCTACAAAACCCCCTGTAGATACTGACCCTACAAACAACCCTGTAGATACTGACCCTACAAACAACCATGTAGATATTGACCCTACACGTAACCCTGTAGATACTGACCCCGCAAACAACCCTGAAAGCACTGACCCTGTAAAACAACCCCGTAGATACCCACCTTACAAGTAACCCTGAGTTCACTGACCCCACAAACAAATCCAGTTGACACTGACCCTACAAATGACTTCGTAAACATGGACATAACCCTGTAAATACTGAGCGTACAAAATCCCAGTAGATACTATTTTACATACAATTCTCTAGTCACTGACCATACTTTTATACCCAGTAATACAAGCTTGTGAATAATTATTGACCCCCCCCCCCCCCCCCCCCCCCCCAAAAAAAAAAAAAAAAAAAAAAAAAAAATACTGATCCAACAAGCAAGATTGTAGACTGATCATTAATGGTTTAGTTAACTGTATCGTTCGGGGGGAGGAGGGGGGGGGGGGGGGGGGGGCGTTGAACATGGAACATTCAAAACGTTTAATGTTTCCGTTCGCAAAGACCAACAATATCTTGATGAAATCAATATCAAAATTAAGAATTACACAAGAAGAAATGTGTCAAAGCTGACTGCAGTTATGAGTATCCTACAAGACACTGAGGATGCTTTATACCACGGTGATTTCTGATGAAATGAAAACTTCATTTTATGTTGGTGAAAATTGTTCCAAAAACCACGTCAAACTATGAAGACAAGAAAAGCAACAAAAAAAAAAAAAAAAAAAAAAAAAAAAAGAAGAAGTAGGATAACTCTTGCTCCCACAAGAAAACATAACTCCAAAGGAATGCTGCTTACGACACCGAATTGCCTAGCAGACATGACAGCACAGAGCACAAAAGAACAAACAATGAAACATCCCCACTAAAAGGATGCTCCAAGCTTGCCCATATACCCTGTACCGAACACATCTACACAGCAACAAGAACTGGATTAATGAATAAATATAAAGTAACTTTTATTCAAGACTGATACAGCCTTTTAAACTCGAATAATGTCAGACAAATGCAAAGACGGATAGAAACAAATACAAATAACCTCGATTTAACTGAAACAAAAGTAAATATGAAATGCAAAATTAAAAGAAAAGAAATGACAGAGCAAGATATTAATAGCACTGGAAGAAGAGAACAGAACAGACACCGAAATCTGAATGTCACAGGAGTTAAAAACAAAACAAAACAATAACCGAAGAAATAATGCTATTAACAAAGATGATAATGACCGGCGTAGTGTTGAGATCAAGTTGGGTAGCACAGGGCGATAAATTAACATAATACTGCAGTTTAGAGGAAAGCGCTTTCATAACTTAACAAATAACATAACCAGCTGATAAACAAGAAGAGACTACAGAAGCAACAAGACATATAAAAAAAAAAACAAATAACAAAGAGGTTTTTCATGAAGATCTCCATTGAAGACATGGAGGAATATGTCATAGAGGATCTTGTGGAGGAAATACCGACCGAGTAAGAAGAAAAGAAAAGCATCGTGATATGATGAGCTACCTATCCATGAATCTAGAACTGCTCTTAAAATAAAATAAAAATCTAGGAACAGATGAATTCGGGGCAGATTATTCTCCCCGAAGACAGAAGAGTGGGGCGCGCTCGGTGAAAGTTTCAGGAATGGAAAAGGTTTCACCACAGAAAATGGAGGTATGATTACATTATCTCTAAAGAAGATAAAGCTAAAGAGTACATAACTGGAGACCTATACTTCCCTAAAAGTGGTTTATAGCATGGGGCAAACATGTGCTGGCTACATCATCAAAAAGAATGTATACCCTTCTCTCTTTTTCTCTCTCTCTCTCTCTCCTTCCCCCCAACAGTGAAGGCATGATTACATGTATCTCTAAAGAAGATAAAGCTAAAGAGTACATAACTGGAGACCTATACTTCCCTAAAAGTGGTTTTATAGCATGGGGCAAACATGTGCTGGCTACATCATCAAAAAAATGTATACCCTTCTCTCTCTCTCTCCTTCCCCACAACAGTGAAGGCATGATTACATTATCTCTAAAGAAGATAAAGCTAAAGAGTACATAACTGGAGATCTATACTTCCCTAAAAGTGGTTTATAGCATGGGGCAAACATGTGTGCTGGCTACATCATCAAAAAGAATTATACCCTTCTCTCTCTCTCTCTCTCTCTCTCTCTCTCCTTCCCCCCAACAGTGAAGACTGAATTGGCTTTGTTTTCTAAGAGGTACATTGGGTATAATAGTAGGTTGGTATATAATATGATAACCATTTCAATTCCAAGAATCTGCCTAATATGTAAAGAAATCTAGATTTTGAGAAAGCGATGGAGAATGTGAGGTCTGTTTTTATTTGAGAGAGAGAGAGAGAGAGGTATTGGATATTCTCAATTGATGAACATTTTTTGTCTCAAATAACTGAGCGCATAATGTGTTATGCAAATTATTCATCATCTCTGGACATGAAATCCAGATTTGTCACGTGGTCATTGATGAATTTCCCTCGGAGTTGGCATTGGTTCTGACTCTTTTCACAAACAGTCCTTCGAATGAGACTATGAACAGAGGTTCTGTGTGTGAACGCACGCATTACCTCATGCACACACGTAAAATCCCATCACCAACTTTCGGAAGAGAAGGCCAGTTTGGCCGTTGGTATAGATGACACGTTACACATAGCAAGTGTTGGTTAATGAATCGAAAGAATGAAAGTTATTAAACTGAATGAACCATATTGACTGAATGACATGGGAAACGAATGGATGAAGCGCCAACAGGCAGCTCTTCAGTCGGCTCTACCCAGGTAGGCAGCCCGTTGTGTAAACGAGAATGCGGATTGTAAAGCGCTTAGAGCTTGGTCTCTGCAGGGGGTAGGCGCTATACAAGTTCTGTCTAAAAAATACAAAATCAAAAAGAAAAACATACATATATATGTATTCTCTCTCTCTCTCTCTCTCTCTCTCTCTCTCTCTCTCTCTCTCTCTATCTATCTATCTATCTATATATATATATATATATATATATATATATATATTACCCGCATAATTTCCAAAATATAAAAGCCACGATTTTGAAATTGGGAACAGATTTAATTCATTATCTTGTTCCAACGTACATTGAATTTCATTGGGATCGAATGAACGGTTGTTGATTTACAGACAATTAAACAGAGGATGGGTCGAAATCAAAGTTCGCAAAATCTGTTCAGTTCACAAAATCATTTCAATAGTGGGTGTGGCCACCGCCATTGGCGAGACATTCCACGCAGCGACTCCTCATCGAGTTGACCAGTGTTCTGATGACCCTCTGAGGGATTCTCTGCCATTCCAGTTGCAGCAGCATTTGGAAGAGATCCTGGCGGTCTCTGGGAGGTGGATGGTTCTCCTTCACACGTCTCCCCAACTCATCCCACATATGCTCGATGGGATTGAGGTCGGGACTATACGCCGGGAAGATCATCCTGTTGATGCCGGCCTGCACAATGAAGTTTTCGGCCACCCGGGCCCTATGTGGCCGAGCATTGTCGTCTTGGAAGACTGCCATGGGTCCTATCCGTTGCATGGTCGGGAACAACGAAAGGCGCCAGGATTTCATCCCGATAGCGGATGCCTGTGAGGTTTCCATCAATATGGTAGAGTGGTGTCTTGTGGTGGAGGCTGAAGGCACCCCATACCATAACAGATCCTCCCCCAAAGGCCCTGGTCTGGCGAACAGCTGCATCAATGTAACGTTCACCAACACGCCTCCAAACTCTAGTTCGGCCGTCATTGTGTTCAAGACTAAACCGCGACTCATCTGAAAAGAGGACCTGGGACCACTGTTTGTTGGTTCCATCTCACATGACGATGGCAGAAAGCTCGGCGAGCCAGCCTATGGGCTGCTAGCAGTCGTGGTCGAACAGCTGGGCGACGTGATCTGAGGCCGAAGTGGTGAAGACGGTTTCGTATGGCTTGACGGCTGAGGATGGTGTTATTTGCCATACGAAGCTGCCTTTGGATGCTGGTGGAAGTGTGGTATCCCGCTGCAATAGGGCCTGCCTCTCGATGAAACGATCTTCTCTGGGAGTAGTCTGCCTAGGCCGACCTGACCGTGGCCTCTCTTCAACGCTGTTGGTCGCCCTAAAACGCTGATTCAGTCTAACAATAACTGAATGATGCACACCAAGTCGTCGCGCCACTTCAGCCTTTGCAATGCCATCTTGTATCCACGCAATCGCCCTGGTTTTGTCAAAGGTGCTAAGTTTTCTTCGTGGTGGCATGGTGAGAAAAGGGCTGACAGTAACCAACCCCGCGCTTACACAGCCAAAAGAAGGGGCATAAAACTCACTTGAGAGACTGCTCTTGCACGGGAAAAAAGAATTTTTCATTTTACACATCTTGTGTCGCCAGCAAGCTTGATGCAAAACAGGCACAGTTAACGCAACTTTGCACTTTTTATCCCGCGCAGTAACGAGGTCACCAAGACCCCCGTGCGCACTACCAGTTGACACAGGCTGGATTACACACTGCTGTGTGAGATTCCATCATTGGTTGCCGCATAACAAAAAAAAACAATGTTTTTTGAAGGGATGAATCAACCCCCTGTGTGCAAAGGCCTGTGCTTAACTTTATGTGACTAGTATATAGCCAGATGGAACTCCAAAGCACCATCTGTCTGTCTGTCTGGCTGTCTGTGTCTGTGTATGCGCCGGCGCATCTCTCTCTCTCTCTCTCTCTCTCTCTGAATGTCTGTCTGTCTGTCTGCCTGTCTTTCTCTCTGCTAGAGTGTGTGTGTGTGTGTGTGTGTGTGTGTGTGTGTGTGTGTGTGTGTGTGTGTGTGTGTGTGTGTGTGTGTAGAGGAGAGAGAGAGAGAGAGAGAGAGACAGAGTGTGTGTGTGTGTGTGTGTGTGTGTGTGTGTGTGTGTGTGTGTGTGTGTGTGTGTGTGTGTGTGTGTGTGTGCGTGCGCGCGCGGACGTGTGTGCATGCTATTTCACACATCATTTTCAACTTTCTGGTTTTGTCCGCCCTTTTTTTTTTCTTCATCCTTTTGTTTTGTTTTGCTTCTTGTTATTATTAGGATTCCCCCCTCTCTGGGAAATACTATTCTTATTGTAAAAGTTTATTTTTTCTTCTTTTTCTTTTTCTTACCCTTTTTTCATCCAGTCGTGTTGAAATTTTCAGGAAAGTTGCAGGGCATTGTGGGCATATGCAAATGGCATTTTTTAATGAATTGACCGTTTTTTGGCTGAGATATGGCAAACAACGGTCAAAACGGCCAAATTTGAAACTTGAATAACTCAGAAACGGTTGGACAGATCGTAATGATATTCAGAACACTTATATAACACTATATTTGCAACATGTACATTATAATAATGAACCGGAAGTGCAAACCGGAAGTGCCTGACAGAGTCACTGGTCAATTTCAGTTGTTTTCACGGGATAGCAAAAACTGGAAATGACGTCACAAAACTAATCTACGGAAAATGTTGCTGTAGCTATGGCCCAGTGCTAAAAGG
>JADBJO010001729.1:197500-200000 GCA_016801955.1 Conus betulinus
TGTGGACTTTATACAAGTTTTAGAACATATAATTTACAGTTTGCTCTGCAATGAGTACAACAACCTACTTACAATCTTTAGCTGCATCTAAATGAAACTGGTTGAAGAATGGCACATCAATTTAAGGTATGCTAACGATCTGCGTTGGCAATATACTTTCGTTTTCATAAAAAGCAGCAGACGACAGACACACTTCGTAAAGATCACGTGACTAAACTTGTCTGCTGTTACACCTGTGATCAAATCGATTTGAAATACCTATGAAAGAGTAAAAGCTAAGTTTTCGGATTGAAATCAGTGCATGCGATGAATATTTATAAAATATAAAAAATGTGTAAGATTTGTATCAATCAATATCTTCTTGCGTCTCAAAAACTCTAGAGAGTTTGTAAATACATTTGCTTACCGGAGGGCGTTTGTACACACGATCTACTATCCGACGTGTTGTAAGCCTCGCCCAATCCAAAACACCGACATCGAAGAATGTGAGAAGGGGACAATACTTGATGTCTTCGTGTTGATCAATTCGTCCGCAAAGTATTAAGCCCACAAGCAAAGTAAGTTTAACTTATGTTACAGGTTAAAAGATTTTTTTTTTACCGATTGAAAGCTAAGCGTGCGCCTAACTTGTCACTTTTTTGATTGTCGCCATTTTATTAAAGAAATTACTCGCCACCTGAGAGCTTCCTGCTTTGCTTAGACGGACACGGAGTCGTCAAATTCCACCTGGAGCATACAGATTTACGTTGAGTGTTTGGAGTGACCAGGTGGGACTTGTAAATAACATCAATCTTTGGTGTAAAATCATTATTTGAAGTCGATTCGGTCTGAAATGGCAATTTAATGAGATATTATATTTGTTTGATTTAAAGATAGATAATTTTGAACTTGAACTTGTAGGCCGAATGTTTTCGACGGTTGTAACTAGCAGTAGCAGTGCTAGTACTGAGTGACTGAGACAGGAGTGTGACAGGTGTGTTAACACAGTGACTTGGAATGTGAGTAACGGCGGCTCTCTCTCTCTCTCTCTCTCCTCTCTCTCTCTCTCTCTCTCTCTTCGTTTTTCTACTTTCTTCCAGGTAGCAACTACGACCGTTTCTGATTATTACTACGAAGAAAGACCATTCTTGTTGCTCTGTCTTATGTCCGCCTTCGCCTTTCATCCGCACCAGTGTCATCTGTCAGTTTATTAAGCTGTTTAGAAGATCTCAATATTCAGTATAGATAAGACAAAGTCTCCAGCCTAGTTAGCTCAGATTTGAGTAAACACTTAATTAATCCCCCCCCCCCCCCCCCCCCCCCCCCCCCCCTCCCCCGCCCAGTGTATTGATTATTTGATATGCACACCATTTTTGATAGCAGTCAAATTCATTTTCAAAATAAAATGGGAACAAATTTGTTAAGCTTATCAAGAAGATTTATGTACTAAATGAAATATCAGGATGTGATATGGATACAGTGACAGGGGCCAGGAGAGTATATCAAATGATTCCATTTGTTGAGAAAATTGAATGATATGAATATTACAACAGTCTGTTGATAAATAGGAATTTTCTTTCAATATAACCTTTTTTTATTTATTTATTTATTTATTTTTAATAGAATTACCAGTCAGTGTTGGCATTTCCCCATTAAATAGTTCATCTTTTCTCTGTTGGCCTTAACTGGAAAGATATAAATTGAGGTTTAATTTTAATCTTAATGTATCAAAAATAGAAAATATTATCAGTAGCAATTGTAGTAGCACTATCAATAGTCATAATGTTCATAACAATGATGATAACATTGAACTGTAAATTTTAGCTTTGGTTTGAATGGGGAAAAATATCAGTGAGTTTTGACACATCTGAATTGGATTTATCCCAGATATTATTGATGCAATTCCTATAATGAAAGAAAATCATGAAATCTTTAGGGCACAGACTGCCTTACCACTGGCTTCCCATACAATTAACCAAAGAGTGTCTTAAAATTAATGGGTGCTGGTCAGTAACAATCCCAAATTGCCCCAAAGCTTTTTAATTCTTGTTGGTGTGGAAAAGTAGCAGTTATCCGCATTACAAAGAAATTGTTATCATAAGTATGTCAGTATAGTAGTGTGTGTGTGTGTGTGTGTGTGTGTATGAATTAGCCAGTATTTGTTTAATCTTGTGCTGAGGCAATTGTGTAACTTAAGATGCTAGAGTTGACCATTTTGTCGATAGCAAATGGGTGGGCTATGTGAGGTATTGTGAAGGACTGTTGTTGGAACGTTTCTGCTAGAAGTCAGTGTCCATGTAATGTAATGTTACTCTGCACCTGCTTTGGTAGTCCTTGCTTTAAGTCCACAACAGTCCAGCTTGACAGTCGCTGAATTATAATGTTAGACTGCATCAATCTGCTGCGAAAGTCTATTTTACTGCTATTCTGCATCTGGTATGAAAATCCAAGATGAGTTTAACATTCCATGCCAGATCCGCTTTGAAAGTCCATGAAATTATCATGGTAACTGAAATCTCCT
>JADBJO010001729.1:205000-217500 GCA_016801955.1 Conus betulinus
ACGGCACCCGCAGGCCCGGCATTTATACAGCAGATTTGAGTTGGCCCATTAACACAGCTTTACTGTAGAAAACTCGCATGCTGTGGAGCTGTTACTACAATGTAAACAACAAACAAGTAGGGTAACTCTTTCTCCCATGATGAAATGGATACATGCCGTATGTTTGTTTGACTATGTTCAAGGTGAAAAAGGCTGTGCCAGTCTTGAATAAAATTTAATTTGTGTTTGTCGATCTCTTCAGTTGTTGTTGCTGTGTAGATGTGTCAGGTACAGGGTATATGGGCAAGCTTGGATCTTCCATCTTTGGAGATTCTTCTTGTTCTGTGTACTCTCTCTTACCATTTCTACGAGGCAATTCGGTGTCGTAAGCAGCATTCGTTCGGAGTGATGGGCGCATATTTATTTCATCATGGGAGCAAGAATTGCCTGACTGGTTTATTGTTTACTGTTCCATGCCGCATTTGAAATTTCCTCACTACAGTTTAGATTCCTCAGTGACACAACAGGAGATTAAGACGTGATATGCATCGGAAGCTCTGCAGTTAACTCAGTCTTGCATTCATTCAGGTTCGCAAACCTTGTGCCAAGCAGAAAAAAGACTTGGGCTCATTAGTGCCAGTCTACGCTTTAAAGCTTCAGCTGTGGAAATTCGATTCAAAATGAGAATATAATCGATGGAGAAGAAACAGGGATGTATGTTTTCAGTGCACGCTGAAGGTATTGAAGTCCATTCACATTGTTTCCTGAATGAATGCTTCACTTGGAGTAAGACAACGCTTTTGGTCACGCCACTGTTGCAACAGAGAGAGGTTTTGGCTTCTAAGGGAGCTGTTGCCTCATCCCTCATACAATCAGAACCCTAGAGCTCCTTTTAACTTATTCATATTCCTTCATTTTAAGAAGCACATATGTATATGAGGAACACTGTTTGTGAACTCCAAAGCCGTAATCGTAGAGTTCATTAGAGTGATTGAGGGTGCTGATGGTGTGTCACAAGTCAGCAGATGTATCGGTGTGAGAAGTCTTCTCACCTTTCTTTCTTTCTTTTCTTCTTCTTTACCTTTTTCTTTATCATAATGCTGTGCTTGGATTATGTGTCTGCAGACTTTTCCAGTTCATAAATTCAAACAAGTATAAGAGCAACTATCATTACAAACACACACCCACACATACACACACTTATCAGCATCATTATCTTTTGATATCAACATACATTTGTAAGCGGCATGCACTTATCTCAGGCAATGGCACATATGTCTGTATACCCCCCACATGTTCATTCATACACACACACACACACACACACACACACAGAATTACGGTGTGCTGGCAAGTTGTATACAGCCATTGTGTTGTTGGTTGCAGTGGAAACTTTGACCAGTACAGCAGAGATGACCCATACAGGTAAGTGCAGACTGCAAGAAATCTCTATGTTCACTGAGTCACTTATCGCCAGTTCATTCATCTACTGTAGCTGCCTGGGTGAGTGTCATTCACTCACTCTGTTGATAATCATGATACTGATACTGAGCGACAGTGATAGCGCAATGTCAGTGAAGTTTTAATTTTAGCTTGTATGTGTTTCTTCCTGTGTTTGTTAGTGAAAGCTTTGGTTCGGTCTTTGTTTCCATCTGGGTCTCTGTCAGAGTTAGTGGGTTTCTCTCACCTTGGTCTGTCAGCTGGGTCTGTGATTGTGTCTGTGCGTCTGTCAGTGGCTGCCTTGGCTTGCTTGGCCTGTCTGTTTTTGTCTCCATTTCCGTGTGTCTGTGTGTCCTCAATATGGCCTGTCTGTTGCGTCTGTTTCCGTCTGTCTCTGAGTCCTCAGTTTGGCCCATCTGTTGTGTCTCTGTTTTGGGTCTCTGTCTCTGTTGTCCATCATGTCTCTGTTGTTTCCACCTGTCTCTGTGTTCTCAGTGTGGCCTGTGTCTTGGGTCTGTGTTTCCATTTGTCTGTGTTTTCAGTGTTGTCTGTGTCTTGGGTCTGTGTTTCCGTTTGTCTGTGTCTTCAGTGTGTCCAGTCTGTTGTGTCTGTGATTCGGTCTGTTTTGCGTCTTAAGCTCACTCACTTTCTGTCCTTTGTCTCACTGTCTCTTGGTTGTTGTTGTTTTTTTCCCTCACTGGTGATCTCTGTCTTTCCATCGGTCTGGCTCTTTCTGTCTGTCTTTCACGTGAGTTGTTCCTCTGTCTTTGTCTGTCTCTCCCTCTCCCACGCTGTCTCATATACATGTTCGGAAATAGTTACCAGAGGTCTGTAAACATGTTACCAAGATTTTACCAGTGTTACTTTTCTACTGGTCATACATTTCCTATGTAATAGAGCTACAATATAAAGTCTGGCTCACGAAGCTAAGAAGAGCGTTCTTTGTATTTTAAAATGGCAATTGATGTGGACAGTTAATGATCAGTGTCCTTCATTTTTGTGTGTGTGTTATTTGAGTTCTAGATCTGACCAGAGCTTCCTTAGGCATCGAAAGTATAGGGTCTTACAGTGGACAGTATGAAAAAATGAAAGGCTGTGCATTTGCTAATGTGATTCCTAAAAAAAAAAAAAAAGGCATCAGGACACCTAACACTCTGATTAAGACAGAAACTTCAATTTAGACAGAAATTCGAGAATATCATCATTTCTTTTTACTTTGTTCTTTAGAATTTACATTGTCACAGCAAAAATAATTGAATTTCTGAAGTTTTGTTTCACGTTATGCTGTTAAGAACTCAGCGAGGTTTGGGAAAATTAAGGGGTAATTTGTATCGGTTCTTTTCTGCTGGATTTCAAGCATAAATTGAAGAGATTCTTTCCTTCAGAACTGGAAGGGTTTAAGAGAACACATTTTTCTGTATACATTAAGTTCAAATGATCTCCCAGCAGTCTGAGCTGTGTTCAAAATAAAGAACACTGCTGTTAGAAAAGTATTATTTCTGTGGGTCAGTTTTACGTGTGATACAAGGCATGTGGATGACACCTTACTACCTGTTGGTCTGTGTGTGTACCTGCTCTTTTTTTTGACAATGATCCAGAATTTGAACTTCTCCTTTAAGGTGTTGTGGGTCAGACTATTGCAGCATCAAAGAAGAATATTTACCTCACAGATTTTTTTTTTTTTTTTTATCGACCATTAGCGTTTGTAGTGACCAATTATTTTCAGCAGCGGTGTTACAGTAGTTGGTAACTGTTTGAGGCATTAATATTGAAAAATAGTTAACGTAAAAAATAATTTTGATGCATAGTACGTAATCATTTTAAAAGTAAATGAAATAATGGAAGACTTTAGTGCTTCAGTGTTTTCAGTCAGTATTTATGAGAAACATAGCATATGTGCAAAGATGGGGTTTCTAACATTAGTTTTCATACACCATCATCGGTTTTGATCTGTAAGGAAACCAGAGGTATTATATGTATTCATACATGAGAGAGAGAGAGAGAGAGAGAGAGAGAGAGAGAGAGTGTGTGTGTGTGTGTGTGTGTGTGTGTGTGTGTGTGTGTGTGTGTGTGTGCGTGTGTGTGTGTGTGTGTGTGTGTGTGTGTGTGTGTGTGTGTGTGTGTGTGTGTGTGTGTGTGTGTGTGTACGCATGGTGAAGTTAGGTGTAGGGATGGGGAAAGTGTGTGGGACTGTTCATGTGCAAGTCTGTGTATATGTACATGGTGTGTGTGTGTGTGTGTGTGTGTGTGTGTGTGTGTGTGTGTGTGTGTGTGTGAAAGTCAGTGTATACATGTGTCCATGTGGTAGTCTCCTGTTGGTGCATATGTAAAGATATTCTGTGCTCTGGCTATTACTTCTTCCAGTGTGAGGTATGTCCTATGATGTTATTTTCTCACCACCTGACGTGTTCTGAGTTCGGTCACTCTCACACACATTTGTTAATATGTGAATTGCTTTGCAAGCCCTATCATTTTCTCATAAGCATGATTAACGTCATGCACTTTGGTAATTTCTACATGATATATGAAACTCTTCGTATAATTTCTTCATTTCCCTTGATGAGGGCCGGATGTAATACCCCCCCCCCCCCCCCCCCCCTCACCCCCACCCCTCCCACACATTCAGCCTTTTTTTTTGCCGAAAAAAAAAAAAGTGTTCATTCTCATTCTTCTTTCACACTCTCTCTGTCTTTACCCCATTCAAATTTCAATTTTTTTTTCTTTTTACACCACTTTTTAGTTGACAGTTTGAAATAAAATATATCGTGTGTGTAATCTGACATGGCAGTGAATTTAAACATGTTACATTTGGTCTGGTGAGGATCCTTAATACTCTACATGACTCACTTGTGCCCTTTTGTCATAAATTGCTGTCCTGCTTTCCCTAATATTTTTCTCTGTCTGTCTCTTTAATTTGTAAAGTAAGACTTGCAGGCATGATCTTGATGTGTTATCTTTTCTCTGCACATGTGCACACGCGCATGTGCACATGTGTGCATGCATGTGCATGTCTACGCATGCAGTATGCTAGGTGTGTGTGTGTGTTTGTGTGTGTGTGTGTGTGCGCGCGCGCGTGCTTGCACATGTGCGTGCGTGCATGCGCACAGACGTATGCAAGTGTGTTTGTGCATGTGTGTGTGTATGTTTGAGAGAGGGAAAGAGAGAGAACAGGACGATGCATACGTTTTATATGTCCGAATGGTGTGTTTTTTGTGTCTGAAGCTGAGTAAAAGCATACTTCTCTCTCTGCGTTTGTTTGCCATGTCTTGATAGCTTTTTAAAGCTTGAACAGTAAACAAGTGGGGTAGTCTTTGCTCCCATAAGGAACCTAACACAGAGTAACTTTTATTCAAGACTGGCACAGCCTTTTAAACTTGAATAAAGTCAGACAAATACAAAGACGAACAATCTAATAGTGGGGGAAAAACAAGCGCAGGCCAACAACTAAATTGTCTTGATAAGTAATGACTTGGCAGAACTTTGAACTTAAGGAGGGTGGTGGGGGGGGGGGGGGGGGGGGGGGGTAGCAGGAGGTTGAAGATGTAAAAACTGGGAACATGAAATTAAGAAAATATGAAAACTCTTCACTGGCTGCATAAGGGAACCATCGCAAATCCTTTTAAAGGCAGATATATTTGTATTGCCTGCTTAAAGCTTGAGTTTGGGGAAGAAGAATCTGCATAACGCTGTGATAACCTTCATTTTGAAGACCCCTACATACACAGTTTCCCACCACAAAATGGCCATGCATGCAGTGACAGATCATTTCTCACATTTTGTTATACTGTTTTCAAGATGTGTGGAATAACTCCTCCCAAATTACAACTTGCAACTGATCCATTTAGATGAGAGTTTGGGGGCTTTAGCTTGAATATATAGGCGTTAAAGGTCTTCATAACAGTTCTTGAGATGTGTGTAAATCTTCTGAGAAAACTCGAGTGGATTTTATGCAGGATTAAGAGCATCTGGTATGAAGTTCATGATCCAGTCCGTTATTGCTGTTTGTCAAAGCTTCTACCAGCACTTCCAGAAAATGTGTGGTGAAAAATGTGTGGGCTCAAAACATTTTGAAGGCTGAGGAAAGAAGACTTGGCAAGAAATATTGACAAGACTGCTGGTATCAAGAACTGTGAGATCTTCAGTGGATCTTAAAGCAAGATTAAGAGCATCTAGTGTAAAGTTCACAGTCCAGTCCATTTATTTTGTTTTGATCCAGTTCTGTTGGTCAAAGCCTCTGCCAGCACTTCCAGAATTGTGTGATGGTAAAGTGTGTGGGCTCGATTCATTTTGAAGGCTGAGAAAAGAAGAACTGACTAGAAACATTGACAAGACTGCTGGTATCAAGCATTGTGGGCCTGCAGGATGGCTTGAGGATACAGTCAGCCTCACAATAGTTTGCATGTCTGAAGAAAAAAAAAGAAAGAAAAGACCACTGCCTCTGGAGCCTACTTGGGGGTTGGAGGCTGGCTCCAGGACCATGTGAACATCTTCAGATTGTTTCAAGCTGCTCAGGTCTCTTGCCTGATTTTTTCTTTGGAAAAAGTGTGTGTGTGTGTGTGTGTGTGTGTGTGTGTGTGTGTGTGTGTGTGTGCTGCTCTCAGTTGTTGAAAAACGTTGCCAGCATCTGTTTCTGAACAACACAGTTGTTCTCTTCCTTAAAAGCTCCCCTGAGTTCCAGCATACAATCACTTTGGCAACTCTTTTCATTGTTGACAGCTCTTTTCATTGTTGACAACTCTTTTCATTGTTGACAGCTCTTTTCATTGTTGACAGCTCTTTTCATTGTTGACAACTCTTTCATTGTTGACAGCTCTTTTCATTGTTGACAGCTCTTTTTCATTGTTGACAACTCTTTTCATTGTTGGCAGCTCTTTTCATTGTTGACAGCTCTTTTCATTGTTGACAGCTCTTTTTCATTGTTGACAACTCTTTTCATTGTTTTGACAGCTCTTTTCATTGTTGACAGCTCTTTTCATTGTTGACAGCTCTTTTCATTGTTGACAACTCTTTTCATTGTTGACAGCTCTTTTCATTGTTGACAGCTCTTTTCATTGTTGACAGCTCTTTTCATTGTTGACAACTCTTTTCATTGTTGACAACTCTTTTCATTGTTGACAGCTCTTTTCATTGTTGACAACTCTTTTCATTGTTGACAACTCTTTTCATTGTTGACAACTCTTTTCATTGTTGACAGCTCTTTTCATTGTTGACAGCTCTTTTCATTGTTGACAGCTCTTTTCATTGTTGACAGCTCTTTTCATTGTTGACAGCTCTTTTCATTGTTGACAACTCTTTTCATTGTTGACAACTCTTTTCATTGTTGACAACTCTTTTCATTGTTGACAGCTCTTTTCATTGTTGACAACTCTTTTCATTGTTGACAACTCTTTTCATTGTTGACAGCTCTTTTCATTGTTGACAACTCTTTTCATTGTTGACAGCTCTTTTCATTGTTGACAGCTCTTTTCATTGTTGACAACTCTTTTCATTGTTGCAACTCTTTTCATTGTTGACAGCTCTTTTCATTTGTTGACAGCTCTTTTCATTGTTGACAGCTCTTTTCATTGTTGACAACTCTTTTCATTGTTGACAGCTCTTTTCATTGTTGACAACTCTTTTCATTGTTGACAGCTCTTTTCATTGTTGACAGCTCTTTTCATTGTTGACAACTCTTTTCATTGTTGGCAACTCTTTTCATTGTTGGCAACTCTTTTCATTGTTGGCAACTCTTTTCATTGTTGGCAACTCTTTTCATTGTTGACAACTCTTTTCATTGTTGGCAACTCTTTTCATTGTTGACAACTCTTTTCATTGTTGGCAACTCTTTTCATTGTTGTTGTTATTGTTGCTAAAGGTGGTCTCACAACACTAAGGAAAACCTGCCTTTTTTTTTTAAAGTCTATGCCACAGGACATGTCACCCTTCTGAGAGGTGGTCTGACGGGAGTTTGATCATGTTTAGGTGCATTAACAGGAGTTGCATCAGAGCTTTGTTGAGTTTCACGTTCTGTGAACTTGTGGTCAGTCTTCCTCCTGTAGTGCTATGACCCCTCTCTGCACACTTCCTGTCTTTCTTAGCCGTTTGGCTAGAACTCATGAGATTCACCACTGGTGATTTTTTTTTTCACGGTATATACCATGCTAAATTCCACAGTCCAGGTGGCCACATTGTGTCCATAGGGGGGATGTCTGACCAGGACACCAGTCTGTATGTGTTGTTATTGTGATATCATCCATCCCACCAGCACGCAATGGCCTGATTCTTCTGTGGACAGTGGAGTGAAATTTCTTGTGCATGCAAGACTTTTCATGCACGTATGTACACACAGGGGATGTTAGTGTAAATTTCATGTGAAGGACTGTGAGGTGGTAGAGTCTGAAGAGACATAAAGGGGATGTTAATGTAAATCTCATGTGAAGGACTGTGAGGTGGTAGAGTCTGAAGAGACATAAAGGGAATGTCAATGTAAATCTCATGTGAAGGACTGTGAGGTGGTGGAGTCTGAAAAGAGACAAAGGGGGTGCTAGTCTAAATCTCATGTGAATGACTGTGAGGTGGTAGAGTCTGAAGGGAAACTCTCTTCTAACCTGGCTGTCTTTGATGGGAATTGAACTCCAGACCATGGGACAAGAGTCTGTGTTGTTTTACCCACTAGGCCCTATGCTCTACAAAGACTGTTCTTTTTTTTTTTTTTTTTTTAACAACTGTAAGGTGGTTGTACAGAGGTTCCTGTAGTACATACCAAGGAAGAGTCTGACTGACCCAGACTGGGATGTCAGCTTTATGTTACTATTCTAGCACTGTTTCTTTAATTGTACGCTCTGTGTGCATGTGTGTGTGCATGCATGCCTGTGTGAGTGCATGCGTGTGTGTGTGTGTGTGTGTGTGTGTGTGTGTGTGTGTGTGTGTGTGTGTGTGTGTTCATTTTACTGTAGGGTAGTTAAATTCTCTCAATCTCTCTCTTGATTTTCTCTCTTTCTGTCCATCTCTGTCTCACCACTGTTGACATTTTAAAAGTTTTTGTTTGGATCTGATCTGCATTTGTTTGTCTTTTTTATGTTGTCTTGTCTTATATCACATAATTTCCTTTTTTTTCTTATCAGATGAAGTTCATCTGATATGGAACAAGGACCTGATCATTAAATATTCATCATCATATTTTCCTCCTTCTCCCCTTTTTTTTTCTCTCTCTCTCTCTGTCCCTTGATTTTTATTCTGTGTGTGTGTGTGTGTGTGTGTGTGTGTGTGTGTGTGTGTGTGTGTGTCCATGTGCACATGGATGAGTGCATATGTGATTGTGTTGTTCTTCAGTTTAAGGTCAGGTTAACTGAGACAAGTGCAGTGAAATGTGATGTCTGCGTGTATGGCGTTGTGTGTGCGACTATGCTTGTCAGAAATGTGTGTGTGTGTGTGTGTGTGTGTGTGTGTGTGTGTGTGTGTGTGTGTGTGTGTGCTTGAGCTTATTTTAAAATGTGTGTGTGTGTGTGTGTATGTGTGTGTGTGTGTGTGGGAGAGAGAGCATGTGTGTGTATGTGTGTGTGTGTGTGTGTGTGTGTGTGTGTGTGTGTGTGTGTGTGTGTGTGTGTGTGTGTGTGTGAACAAGAGAGAGAGAGAGAGAGAGAGAGAGAGAGAGAGTGTGTGTCTGTGTGTATAACTGTGTATGTAGGTGTATGGGTATGAGAGTTTGCAAGTGCATGACTTGTGGCTTTAACTGACACTGGTGCCAGCCCACACCAGCATCATCTTTGAAATTTTCGGCAGCTAAGATGTTGGTGACTCTGAAGGCATGATCACTGTCCTGTACTGTTGAGATGTGAAGGCAGAGAGAGCCATGTCCCTGACATGGGGTAGGTGTAGCAGGATCCAGACTTCGCCCTGTGTGGGCACTGCACTTCGTGTCCAGATGCTGCGTTTGTTGTACCTCAGAAGCATGTACCCCTCGGTGCGCAGAGAAGCGTCAGATGTGATTTGACCTGAGGATTCCCAGCCTGTCATTGGAATCTAATGTAAATCTTCAATGACACCTTCAGATACACATATACACATGCACGCACACCTGCATGCACGCACGTCGGCATGCACGCACACACACATGCACGCACACATGCATGCACGCACGCGTACACACACACACACACACACACACACACACACACACACACACACACACACACACCACACACACACAGACACACACACAGACACACACACACACACACACACACAAAGCAAGCAACCATGCATGCATACACATACCTACACATGCATGCACACACACACACAGGCGTTCACAGTCTTGCATGCATGCACACTCACGCACACACACAAAGGCATGCACCCTTATGCTTGCACATGCATGTGCAGGCATTATGCGCACAGAGTCAGCCAATTCACTCAGTAATGCTCACAGTGACACAGAAAGTGTGTCATGCATGACAGACAGCAAGTGGCGTGAAGTCATGGGGAATTAACTGTGCTATTCGCTTCAGCTGAGCCGTGATAGCTGTGGTTGTAGGGTGGTTGGGGGAGGGAGGGAGGGTTGGGGGGGGGGGGGGGGGGGGGGGGGGGAGTATGTAAACCCCACCAAGACACTGAAGGGTGAGGTGGGGGTATGTCTATCCCAGCAGGAGACTACAAGGTGGGAATAGGGATGGGTGCCCCACTAGAACACTTGTGTGGTGGGACAGGGGTGTGTGTACCTGTTGGAAAACTGTATGGTGGGACAGGGGTATGTGTACCTCTCTAGGAAAACTGTATGGTGGGACAGGGGTGTGTTTACCTCTAGTAAAACTGTATGGTGGGACAGGGGTGTGTGTACCTCTCTAGGAAAACTGTGTGGTGGGACAGGGGTGTGTGTACCTGTAGGGAAGCTGTATGGTGGGACAGGGGTGTGTTTACCTCTAGGAAAACTGTATGGTGGGACAGGGGTGTGTTTACCTCTAGGAAAACTGTGTGGTGGGACAGGGGTGTGTGTACCTCTCAAGGAAAACTGTATGTGGGACAGGGGTGTGTTTATCTCTAGGAAAACTGTATGGTGGATAGGGGTATGCGTACCTCTAGGAAAACTGTATGGTTGGACAGGGGTGTGCGTACCTCTGTAGGAAAACTGTATGGTGGGACAGGGGTGTCTGTACCTCTCTAGGAAAACTGTATGGTGGGACAGGGGTGTGTGTACCTGTAGAAAACTGTATGGTGGGATAGGGGTGTGTGTACCTCACTAGGAAAACTGTATGGTGGGATAGGGGTGTGTGTACCTGTAGGAAAACTGTGTGGTGGGATAGGGGTGTGTGTACCTGTAGGAAAACTGTGTGGGTGGGACAGGGGTGTGTGTACCTGTAGGAAAACTGTATGGTGGGACAGGGGTGTGTGTACCTGTAGGAAAACTGTATGTGGGGGAGAGGGATGTGTGTACCTGCAGGAAAACTGTATGGTGGGACAGGGGTGTGTGTACCTCTCTAGGAAAACTGTATGGTGGGACAGGGGTGTGTGTACCTCTCTAGGAAACTGTATGGTTGGACAGGGGTGTGTGTACCTCTCTAGGAAAACTGTGTGGTGGGACAGGGGTGTGTGTACCTGTAGGGAAGCTGTATGGTGGGACAGGGTGTGTGTTTACCTCTAGGAAAACTGTATGTGGGACAGGGGTGTGTTTACCTCTAGGAAAACTGTGTGGTGGGACAGGGGTGTGTGTACCTCTCTGGGAAAACTGTATGTGGGACAGGGGTGTGTTTATCTCTAGGAAAACTGTATGGTGGGATAGGGGTATGCGTACCTCTAGGAAAACTGTATGGTTGGACAGGGGTGTGTGTACCTCTGTAGGAAAACTGTATGGTGGGACAGGGGTGTCTGTACCTCTCTAGGAAAACTGTATGGTGGGACAGGGGTGTGTGTACCTGTAGGAAAACTGTATGGTGGGATAGGGGTGTGTGTACCTGCAGGAAAACTGTATGGTGGGACAGGGGTGTGTGTACCTGCAGGAAAACTGTATGGTGGGACAGGGGTGTGTGTGCCTGTAGGAAAACTGTATGGTGGGATATGGGTGTGTGTACCTGTAGGAAAACTGTGTTGTGGGACAGGGATGTGTCTACCATTCTAGAAAAACAAACTGTGTGGTGGGACAGGGGTGTGTGTACCTCTCTAGATAAACTGTGTGGTGGGACAGGGGATGTGTCTACCACTCTAGAAAAACAAACTGTGTGGTGGGACAGGGGTGTGTGTACCTCTCTAGATAAACTGTGTGGTGGGACAGGGGTGTGTGTACCTCTCTAGATAAACTGTGTGGTGGGACAGGGATGAGTGTACCTCTCTAGATAAAACTGTGTGGTGGGACAGGGGTGAGTGTACCTGTGTAGGAAAACTGTGTGGTGGGACAGGGGTGTGTGTACCTTGCTAGGAAAACTGTATGGTGGGACAGGGGTGTGTGTACCTTTCTAGGAAAACTGTATGGTGGGACAGGGGTGTGTGTACCTTTCTAGGAAAACTGTGTGGTGGGACAGGGGTGTGTGTACCTTTCTAGGAAAACTGTGTGGTGGGACAGGGGTGTGTGTACCTGTGTAGGAAAACTGTGTGGTGGGACAAGGGTGAGTCTACCTCTTTAGAAAAAACTGTGTGGTGGGACAGGGGGGTGTGTATACCTCAGTAGGAGAATCCACCAAAGTAGGGATTGAACTGGACATTTGCAAAGCAAGGGGTGGGGGTAAGAGGACTTCTAGATGACAGTATTGTGGATTGAAGTAAATGCATGTAAAAGGCTGTGGGGTAAGGAAGGAAAGAGACTACGACCAGATGACAATACTGTAGATTGAAGTGAGCATATCCCTGAAGATGGAGTATGGCTGCTTTAATGGCGGGATAAAAAACGGTCATGCACACAAAATTCCACTCCCTTTGTTGGGATTAATACTTGCCTGTCTGTACAGGGAGTGTCCGTTGGAGTATCAGCCTGTGTACGCAGAAGAAGAAGAAGAAGAAAAGAAGAAGAAGTGAGCATACTTTAAAGGGGTGGGTGGGTTATGAATATCGTCTTACCATTCCATCCACACCAACAAGGATGTGGTTAAAAGTTTCTCATGCATATATCCATA
>JADBJO010001729.1:225000-235000 GCA_016801955.1 Conus betulinus
CTGCGGGTTTTCCTGAGTTTTTTGGTTGTCGATTTTGTTTGTTTGTTTGATTTTTGTTTGTTTAACAGATCTGTTAGTGTTGCCGATCAAAACGTGTAGTAGGAAATGCGTCTCAGCATTCCGGGTAGGCAGTGGGCAGCAGCGAGAAGTTTGTTTGTGACGTAAAAAAAAAAAATGCTAAGCATATATACGTACTCCCAGTATATCTTGAATATGCGTGAGATATTCCATAAAGAGGAAAAAACCGTTTGGGCCGTTATAGCCGTTAGTAATGGCTATTCTGGTAAACATCGTCCATCATCAGTGATCCATAATGAACATACCTACAGATTTTCTCAGAAAGATCGGCCAAGTACTTGCCGAGATTTTCCATAAAGAAGAAAAAACCGTTATGGGCTGTTAGAGCCAAAACATCGGGTATCATCCGTGACCCATAATGAACATACCTGCAAATGTTTTAGAAAGATCGGTCAAGTACTTTCTGAGATATTCCATAAAGAAGAAAACCCGTTATGGGTCGTTACAGCCGTTAGTAACGGCTATAACAGTACAATAAAACACCGGGCATCATCCGTGACCCATAATGAACATACCTACAAAGTTTTAGAAAGATCGGCCCAGTAGTTTTGTCTGGTGCGAGTGGAACACATTTTGACCGGACGGACAGGCAGACACACACACACACATACACACACACAGCATTTCTTCGTTCCCATTGTAAAGTACTCCCTGTTCTGGGAGTACGAACACCCAACTCGCGGGCAGTCGTTCTTTCTACTGGGAGGATATTGGGGGTGGGGGGGTGGGGGTGGTGGGGTGGGGGGCGTGAATTCATCCACTCCTGTGTACTGCAATACACTTGTGTATAATGATGTTAAAGGTATACAGTGTGGTAAAGTCGTGCAGTGCATACACGGCAGTACTTCCTGCTTTATTTCTCTCCCCTTTCCCCTCACCCTTTCTTTCTCTGTCTGCCCGTGCACCGATCTTATTTTCAGCTAGAGCTTTCCCCCCCCCCCCCCCCCCCCCCCCCCCCCCCCCCCCCACCTCTTCCATCCTCCTACGTCTAGCGCACCTGTTTGAAACGCCTGTCTGCCTGGGTCTTCCCTTCGCTCTACTTCCCCGAACATTATCCGTCATGAATTTCTCCCGACTCTTCATTCTTCTTCCATTTCACTCGGATCTTAAACTGCTGCGTTCAGTCACGTCCCCTCCCCCCCCCCCCCCCCCCCCCCCTCTTTCCTCCCCCATCCTTTCCAAGGTCACTTTTTCTTTTAACTTCATTCCAACCCCTTCACCTTCATCTTTAACATACACTTTCCACAACCGATAGTCGCCAAAACGGCCCGAAATCTACCTACACTTCTCTCTCTCTCTCTCTCTCTCTCTCTCTCTCTCTCTCTCTCTCTCTTTCTTTCCTTTCTCACCAACTTCTTACATATCGTCCGTCACCCCCCCCCCCCCCCCCCCCCCCCCCCTTCTGATTGCTGCTTCCCCACCCCCGCTCGTTTTTATCCACCTCCTTTTCACACTTTCCTTTCACGCACGACTCAACTGCACCACCACGACCCCCCCCCCCCCCCCCCCCCCCCCCCCCCCCCTCTTTTTTTTCTGTGGCGGTGGTAGTGGTTCCTTTTTTTTTTTTTTTTTTGAAGTGAACACTTTCACGTTCACAGCTTCCAATCTTTGTGCTGTCAGCTTTGTCGCTTCGCCGAGTGCAGGGCTTGAAAAAGGTTTAAATATACCGGAGTGTTGCTCCATTCGTGGGTGTTTGGAGGGTCGGGTTTTTTTTTTTTTTGTTTTTACACCTTACAGTTGTACAGTATAGTAGTTGTACAGCATGATACCAGTACATGACAGTTATACACTGCGACACGGGTCATTTACAGGAGGGCAGTACAATACACTTGCGCAGTGATTGCGGTAATACAGTATGGGGCAGCAACAAAGCATGATGTATGATGTAAATATACAACACAGTACAGTTATACAAAATGATACCCTTTTACAGTAATTTATGGTTACACTGCATATTACAGTTATGCACTTTTTATTCAGATGTTTAGTCTGATGCGGTTGTACATAGAATGTACACGGTGTATTAGTTACACAGTAAGATAGAGCTATACAGTGCGGTTACGTAGTGTGCTCCAGTATACGAGTTAAACAGTCTTAAGTCATAGGACATGATGTGTAGTTATATCATGCATCGCATTCATAAAGCATGAGACAGTTGTGGCCGAGGTGATATTAGGCTATAACTAAGTGTTCAACAGTCATGTGGCCGTCAGGGTGGGCCGGCTTTAAGCGGCCTCCTTTCCATGTCACGCTCATCTTGCGCCGCATATGACGAGATAAAGAGATTGCTCGTCCACCTTTTTCGTTATGCTGAATGTTGTCTATTTTGCTTGAAGAAGACCCTAAAAGGTCAAAACGCGCGTCGTGTTTTGTCTTGTGATTTGTGTGTCCCAGTTAAGTGGCGGTCTTATTTTGAATTCCTTTTGAAACGGGTTCAAGCGGTCAGTAATGTAAAGATGGATCCTTCAGTCGGCGTGTCTTCCAGTGAACGTGTGCAGTGGACAATATCAGCAAAGCTGATTGTCACAGGCCACACGGCGCACTTGTATAGTCCATGTGAGCGTTTTGAGGCCTGCTATATATGTTTGAGCCAGCATTTAATCTTAAACTGATAATTGACCTAAAGAACAACTCCTCACCAATTACTTCCCTGTGTTTGGGAGGGGGGGGGGGGGGGGGGGGGTCCACAGATGAAATCACATACAGTCTTCTAGTACATCGCCTTCTCCTTTGCTGACGTTACATTTCAGGCCTTTGCACTCACCCACGACCCTATCTTTGGACCAGCTGGAAGCTCCGAATTAATCCCATTCCTTAATTGGAATCCGTCTGCTTGGAACCACCTGTACACTTGATGAATGAAGATTAGGAGAATCAACATTTGAGACACAATAAAACAAAGATTCTCGAAACGGTCTGATTGCGCCAAATCTGTCAATACTGGACTCCTTAAGCAAGGCCTAGGCGCTTTAATTTTTGGGTGTGCAGCCACAGAGGAGGCCATCAAGACAGCCAGGAGAACTCTGCATGTGCTCCTGAGAAACTGTGTGTTGGATTTAAAGCAGCCGAACGTGGGCCGTCACTGGCTTGTGGTGAAGTGGAGTCCCGCCGCATTCAATCCCTGACAAATCCCTGTCTGAAGCCCAGAGGTCCACAGCACAGGGATAATGGGTGACAGTAGGCTGGGGAGGGCGGGGAGGGTCCTTCACTTGCTCTCAGGCGGTATAGTATGGCGGGGGGTGGGGGGGGGGGGGGGTGACGACCATCCCCAAGACTGGAAGGTGTAGGGGGGTGGCGCCGGTCTACACTACACTGACGCCTCCAGAATAGCCGCACTTTTCACTCACTCAGACACACACACACACACACACACACACACCACACACACACACACACAACACACACACACACAGAGAGAGAGAGAGAGAGAGAGAGAGAGAGAGAGAGAGAACATCACTCTCCAGTATTAGTCATCGAAAGAAATGTTTATTTTTCTCGGAACTGTGAAAACTACTGGAAGAAAGGCGCAGGAATAATAAATGTTTCTTAGGCTTGTGCACGTAAAAGTGGCCTGTGAACCAAATGACAGACTGAATCAGAGATGAGTTGAAACCTGAAATAACGTTTGAGCAACAAGAACTGACATAAGTAAAGCGCAAGTTCCCACACGCACAACTTTACTCGTGTACACAAGAGTAAAATATACACATCAGTAGAGCTTCAGTCGAATCGGTCTTTGTTGTGCCCGACTTCCCCCCCCCCCCCCCCCCCCCCCCCAACCCACACACACACACACACACACAGACACACACACACACACACACACACATTTTAACTCATCGTAAAGACACATGGAGCTGCAAAGTGAGGGCACTGCAGGCGAAAACTGAAACAAATTTTTAAAAGGCACTTGAAATAATTCCGCCAGTTACATGGACAAACCAATCACAAGACAAAACACGAAAGTTCCGACCGCTTAGGTCTTCTTCGGAAGAGATAAAACAACACTCAGGACAACGAAGATGAAGAACGGGCAGTCACTCGTCTTCTCAAATTCGGCGTAAGATGGGGCGATGAATTGTTCGTTCTTCGTTTTCCGTCGTCCAGAATGCTGAATGCAGGAAGAAGACGTGAGAGGTGGAAATGAGTTGTGTTTTGTCTTGTAATTCGTGTGTCCGTGTAAACTGACGGAGTTATTTTAAATACCTTTTTTTTTTTCTTTTAAATCATCATAAAGAGAGAGGGGATGTAGGCGCCCCGAAGCGACCCCACACCGGTGCCCCCCCCCCCCTCCCACCCCCCCCCCCCCCCCCCTCTCCTCGACATCCAATCTGTGACATGACACACACACGGAGTTCGCGCCTTGTCGTGAAAAGGGCGGGGCCGGAGTTGGGACGGGCGGGGAAGTAGGAAGGAGAAGGAGGGGGAGGGCTGAGCAGGGGGGATGGATGACCAGGCATGCAGACAGACAGGGTGTCCTTCTCTGTCCCCCCCCCCCCCCCCCCCCCCCCCCCACACACACACACACACACACCTTCAGCCTTCACCTTGGCCATGATTATGAACGACAGCCGGGTGCTAGTGGTAGGTGTGGCCGTTCCATGCTCACGGAGCAACGGAACTGTGAATAAACCTCTGACCCTCCGCAAGAACTTATTCACTTTTGTGTACCGCACGCATGACGACATTTTTTTTTTTTTTTTTTTTTTACTCCAGTGTTCCCCCAAATGGGATCTTCTCAACTCTTGTGTCGCCCAAATGGGATCTTCTTTACTCTTGTGTCGCCCGCATGGGATCTTCTTTACTCTTGTGTCGCCCACATGGGATCTTCTTTACTCAGTATCCCTCACATGGGATCTTCTTGACTCAGTATCCCTCACATGGGATCTTCTTTACTCAGTATCCCTCACATGGGATCTTCTTTACTCAGTATCCTTCACATGGGATCTTCTTTACTCAGTATCCCTCACGTGGGATCTTCTTTACCCAGTATCCCTTACATGGGATCTTCTTTACTCAGTATCCCTCACATGAGATCTTCTTTACTCAGTATCCCTCACATGGGATCTTCTTTACTCAGTATCCCTCACGTGGGATCTTCTTTACTCAGTATCCCTTACATTGGATCTTTTTTTACTCTGTATCCTCACATGGGATCTTCTTTACTCTGTATCCTCACATGGTCACTTCGTTATTCTGTTTTATCCACATGGGATCTTCTTTATCCATGTGGGAACTTCTTTGCTCCTGTTCCCACTCATGAGGTCTTTTTCACTGTTCCCACCCATGAGGTCTTTTTCACTGTTCCCACCCATGAGGTCTTTTTCACTGTTCCCACCCATGAGGTCTTTTTCACTCCGTGTCCCACTGACAGGTACCCCTCTCCTGAGCCCCATCCGCAGGAGTCGTTTCACTCGGGTGTCTCACAGATAGGAGCCATTTCACACTGTGTTCCACACACTGGAGCATTATATGCCCGTGTCAAACACGTGGGAGCCATTATACTCGGTGTGTCCCAGTGCTACTCCTGTGTCCCCTACTCCTTCACCCCTGTGTACCGCACATAGGAACTCCTTCATCCTGTGTACCACACATAGGAACCTTCATCCTGTGTACCACACATAGGAACTTCTTCATCCTGTGTACCACACATAGGAACTCCTTCATCCTGTGTACCACACATAGGAACTCCTTCATCCTGTGTACCACACATAGGAACTCCTTTCATCCTGTGTCCCACACATAGGAACTCCTTTATCCTGTGTACCACACATAGAAACTCCTTCATCCTGTGTATCACACATAGAAACTTCTTCATCCTGTGTCCCACACATAGAAACTCCTTCATCCTGTGTCCCACACATAGGAACTTCTTCATCCTGTGTCCCGCACATAGAAACTCCTTCATCCTGTGTCCCACACATAGGAACTTCTTCATCCTGTGTCCCGCACATAGAAACTCCTTCATACTGTGTCCCTCACATAGAAATTCCTTCATCCTGTGTCCCGCACATAGGAACTTCTTCATCCTGTGTACTACACATAGGAACTTCTTCATCCTGTGTACCACACATAGAAACTTCTTCATCCTGTGTCCCACACATAGGAACTTCTTCATCCTGTGTATCACACATAGGAACTTCTTCATCCTGTGTCCCGCACATAGAAACTCCTTCATCCTGTGTCCCACACATAGGAACTTCTTCATCCTGTGTCCCGCACATAGAAACTCCTTCATACTGTGTCCCTCACATAGAAATTCCTTCATCCTGTGTCCCGCACATAGGAACTTCTTCATCCTGTGTACTACACATAGGAACTTCTTCATCCTGTGTCCCACACATAGGAACTTCTTCATCCTGTGTCCCACACATAGGAACTCCTTCATCCTGTGTCCCACACATAGAAACTTCTTCATCCTGTGTATCACACATAGGAACTCCTTCATCCTGTGTGTCACAGTATGGGAATTTTTTCACTCCTGTGTCCTACATATAGAAATTCCTGTACTACAGAATGCCACACATTAAAAGCCTTCACATAATTATGCCATCCCCCCAAGCCCAATCACCACACACATACACACACGCGCGCGTGCACGCGCACGCGCACACACACACACACACACACACACACACACACACACACACACACACA
The DNA here is from genome assembly GCA_016801955.1 of Conus betulinus. Taxonomy (NCBI): domain Eukaryota; kingdom Metazoa; phylum Mollusca; class Gastropoda; order Neogastropoda; family Conidae; genus Conus; species Conus betulinus. The sequence goes on from JADBJO010001729.1 coordinate 231,736, forward strand.
CACACACAAAAGCAAAAAAAAAAAAATTCTCAAGCTATACGAAGAATTCGTTCATCGTTCGCGGCAGACAGGCAGGTGCGCCAAAGGGCAGTGGAATACCTATGGCTTGATAGCGAGCCAGCACATTGATTATCCAGATCGCAGATAGAGGAAGAGGCGAGACACGGACTCGGGCTGGATGGGAGGCGAATGTAAAGTGGATGGGGGTTGGGGGTGAGGAGTAGGCTAGTGGCACAGTAGGTCACGCAGAGTGTCGATCGGAGGAGGAGTTTTGTGGTCTGCATCAATGAGCTGTGGTTTGTCATGTCTCTATGACTCCAGTCATTTCTGTAGCATTAATGTTTACAGTGTGTGGTCAGCCAGCACACACACACACACACACACACTCTCTCTCTCTCTCTCTCTCTCTCTCTCTCTCTCTGTGCGCGCGCTCGTGCAGTAGTGCACGAGCGCTCGCGCGAGCGCTTTTTTTGCCTGTGCATATGGGGCCGTTTTTCTTGGTAAGCTGCTGCATCGTTTCAAGTTCGACGTTCACCCCGTCCACCTGAAGCGATATGGAAAGTGAAAGTGACCGTTCTAGGAAATTTGAGGTTGATGAGAAACACACACACACACACACACATGCACGCACGCACGCATGCATGCACGCATGCACACACACGCCCGCACGCCCGCCCGCACCCCCCCCCCCCCCCTCCTCCCCACACACACACACACATATCTCGTACTCGGTATCTGTCGTACCACCCCCCACCCACATACCTACGTGTATATGCATTCACACTCAAAACACACCCACCGGCACGCCCACACACCGACACGTCTGTCTGTACCCCCCTATGTCCCCACCTTCCCCCGTTCCCTTTACCCTACCATCCCTCCCGTTCTCCAGTACGCTCAATTGAAAGACAATTGAGAAGAGAGAGAGAGAGAGAGAGAGAGAGAGAGAGAGAGAGAGAGAGAGATGGGGTTGGGGGTGTGTGAAAGTGTCTTTTTGCAAAATCAGTGTTTTCGTTCTGTAATCTTTAGAGAGCAAGCACATCTTTTCTGTTGAAGTGGACCTGGTGCGTCAACTCAGTGTGTGTGTGTGTGTGTGTGTGTGTGTGTGTGTGTGTGTGCGTGCGTGCGCGCGTGTGCGTGCGTGCGTGCGTGCGTGCGTGTGTGTGTGTGTGTGTGTGTGTGAGAGAGAGAGAGAGAGAGAGAGAGAGAGAGCTTGTAAGACAGACAAGTGATGTAAAAGCATGGAGGGAAATCTTTGGTATGTTCTTTTCACGCACCAACGCCATTTATTGGGTCAATACAGCGAGAAGGACGGACGGCCTGGTTGAAGAAGTGTTGAAGGGAGGCAATGAGGATGGGGGCGGTAACTGGATGGGGGGGAAGGGGTGGACGGAAGGGGAGGGGAGAAGAGATGGCGGGAGATCACGATTTCGCTTCGCATTGCTGTCATTTTTTTCCTTTTGTGACAAGCACTTTAATCTCTGTCTCTGTTTCTCTATCCCCTCTCCTACACTCCCATCCCCACACACCCCGTTAGTCCTTCCCTGTGTGCCTGTCTGTCTGTCCATCGCTCTCTCTTATTCTCTGTATCTCTTATTCTCTGTCTGTTTGTCTCTCTCCCTCTCTCTCTCTCTCTCTCTCTCTCTCTCTCTCTCTCTCTCTTTCACACACACACGCACACGCACACACGCGCAAGCGGATCGTCCGCAACAGCGAAACCGGGTGTGTCGGCTTTTAAATGCGTTAAGACCTCGGCAAGTTACGGAATGCGGAGTTTGTATAGCACGGTGACACTAAATCACGTGATTCAAAATATAGAAAGAGAGGGGGTTACTTACCGCCAAGGACACAGACAAAGTACCGGACAAAACACAATGCATTTCGACCCCTTGGGTCTTCTTCAGGCGAAAACAAATAACAATTAGGACAGTGAAAACGAAGAACGAGAAACCACGTGTCTTCTCATATTCAGCGCAAAATCAATTTCTTTGTCCTGTGCTTTGTTTGCCTGTGCCCTTGGCGGTAGCTAACCCCCCTCTCTTTCCAAATTTTGCTTCGCTTCCCGCCCTCAGTCACTCCGTTTTGAAACTCACGTTATTTAAAGCGAAGCTATATTGTTCTGTGGTAGGATTAAAAGAAAAAAAATTCTGACTGCGAAATGTCGATTTTTATTTTCAAGAGTTTTATTTTCAAAATCAGCTATTTAGACAGCGTAGATGATTTGAAAGAAATCGTTTCCGACTGTAATGATGTATGCTGGGATCCATATAAAGACAAGCTGGGTTACGCACAAAAAAAGTGGTTTTGCAAAGGCGAAAAAAAAAATTTTTTTTTGGAGGGGGGGTGGGGGGGGGGGGGGGGGGGGGGGTCAAACTTACTTTAGGCTGTAGGGAGTATACATTACAATGCTCTCTCTCTCTCTCTCTCTCTCTCTCTCTCTCTCTCGCACACACACACACACACACACAGAGTCATGCACACACACACACACACACACACAAAACATATGCACTCACATACGCACACAAACATAGGCAGGCTGGCTTTTTTTTCCCCTTTTTTATCATTCACTTACACTTTGCAGTTAGACCAATCCCTGCATAATCCTGCGGGGGGCGGGAAGGTAGGAGAGGTTGTGAAAAAAAACATAGGGGGAAGGCAGAAAAAGTTCGGTAGGAAAAAAAAAAAGCAAGATAAAGAGTTGGAAAACATAGGGAAAAAGTACTTTCTGCTGCTGGTGAGTGCCTGTCAAGCAGGTGGGCTGGGGTGGGGGTGGGGTGGGGGTATGGTTATGTCGTTTTTGTTCTCTCACAAACACCCTCACTGACTGGGGCCTTGGTGAAAGGAGGGGGAAGGAGAAGGTTGGTGAACGAGCGAGGTTTGATGGGGGGCGAGCACAGTGATGAACTTGGCATGTCGGATGACACCTGTTGCATTTGAGGTCAGTCGACAACCTGCTGTTAAGTCTGTGCACGTGTTTCACAGAGCGGTGCATGTTCAGATGCAACCAATACGTCAACAAATAACAAAACAACGTGGAAATTCTGCCCCGGTCGGCTGAGCCAAGTGTGACTCCCCCCCCCCCCCCCCCCCCCCCCCCATCCTATGTGGAAACCTGATGGCGCGTTCGTTGGACGTGCTGATGGCTAGAGACATTCTAGGTTTGGGGTCTCAGGTGAACTGCTTGGCCGGATCTCGCGGCATCCTTTGTGGGTAGATGTGTGTTTGCCTTCCGCACCTGAACAGTCACGGGACATGAGCGGAT
>JADBJO010001729.1:240000-242500 GCA_016801955.1 Conus betulinus
CTTATTGAACTCCTTGGTGGTGCGGGGGGGGAGAAGGGAGTATTTAGGATAAATTCTGCGGCTAGACTCCATGGCGCACTGGTGTTCATGAACGTGCCGAGTGGCGTATCCAGTTTTCAGGAGTCCTGGCGCATGGTTGGTCTCGATCATGATGTCGCCAGGGTGATACTTGTACAGTGTTGTCAGGCGGGTTCTTCTTCGCCGATCTTCCAGGGATGTCCATCATAGCTGGTCAAGCATTTCTCTTAACTAGTGTTAAGGATGAGTGGGTCGGGGCGGGGGTGGGGTCGGGGTGGAGGGGAGGGGTAGGGGTATGTTGGAGGGGGATGGAGGGTGGTAGGGGGGGGATTGGGAAGGGGAGGGAGGAGGGATGGATGTGGTCACTCTGATGTGCATATCCGTCCGTCCGAAATTAGCGACTAAAAGGGATGCTCTGTGACAGTCAGTCGCCAGTGTATTCCTTCCCCCCCCCCCTCTCTCTCTCTCTCTCTCTCTCTCTCTCTCTCTCTCTCTCTCTCTCTGTGGTTTCCAACGATCCCACCAATCCTGACCAAACGGTTGGTGGTGTAGATGACGGCAAGGGGAGTGGAGAGGTGGAGGGATGGAAGGTGGAGGAATAACTTGTGTCAAGTTGACCCGGTTTATCTCCCTTGACTGACCATGTGAAACTGATGGTAGGTGGGCTGACTGAGAGCCTTCTTCACACCTGGTCAGGTGGCAAGACAACACTGACACACACACACCCTACCTTCCTACACCCATCCCCAATCTGTCACCACCCTCTCTCTCTGTCTGTCTGTCTGTCTGTCTGTCTGTCTGTCTGTCTCTCTGTCTCTCTCTCTCTCTCTCTCTCTCTCTCTCTCTCTCTCTCTCTGTGTCGGAGTAAGGCTTACTACACTGTTTACGATGTGAGGCGTGGTACACCGCTTATAACAAGAGGCATACGACACTGCTTACAACGTGAGGCATACGACACTGCTTACAACGTGAGGCAAACGACACTGCTTACAACGTGAGGCGTACGACACTGCTGGCAACGTGAGGCATACGACACTGCTTATAACGTGAGGCGTACGACACTGCTTGCAACGTGAGGCACAAGACACTGCTTATAACGTGAGGCGTACGACACTGCTTGCAACGTGAGGCATAAGACACTGCTTGCAACGTGAGGCATACGACACTGCTTTATACTACGCAGTTTACAACAACAGGTATACAACGCTGTTTACTACGAGAGCCATACTATGCTGTTTACAACGAGAGCCATACTAGGCTGTTTACAACGAGAACCATACTAGGCTGTTTACTATGAGAACCATACTAGGGCTGTTTACTTTAGGCTGTTTTACTACGAGAACCATACTAGGCTGTTTACTACGAGAGCCATACTATGCTGTTTACAACGAGAGCCATACTAGGCTGTTTACAACGAGAGCCATACTAGGCTGTTTACAACGAGAACCATACTACGTTGTTTACAACGAGAGCCATACTATACTGTTTTTACAATGAGAGCCATACTAGGCTGTTTACAACGTGAGCCATACTAGGCTGTTTACAACGAGAGTCATACTACCCTGTTTACAGCGAAAGCCATACTATACTCTTTACAACGAGAGCCATACTAGGCTGTTTACAACGAGAGCCATACTACCCTGTTTACAACGAGAGCCATACTAGGCTGTTTACAACGAGAGCCATACTACCCTGTTTACAACGAGAGCCATACTAGGCTGTTTACAACGTGAGCCACACTAGGCTCATTACAACGAGAGCCATACTAGGCTGTTTACAACGAGAGCCATGCTATGCTGTTTTACAACGAGAGCCATACTAGGCTGTTTACAACGAGAGCCACACTAGGCTGTTTACAACGAGAGCTATACTGGGCTGCTTACAACGAGAGCCATGCTATGCTGTTTACAACGAGAGCCATACTAGGCTGTTTACAACGAGAGCCGTACTAGGCTGTTCACAACGAGAGCCATACTATGCTGTTTACAACGAGAGCCATACTACGTTGTTTACAACGTGAGCCATACTACGTTGTTTACAACGTGAGCCATACTAGGCTGTTTACAACGAGAGCCATACTATGCTGTTTACAACGAGAGCCATACTATGCTGTTTACAACGAGAGCCATACTACGTTGTTTACAACGTGAGCCATACTACGTTGTTTACAACGTGAGCCATACTGGGCTGTTTACAATGAGAGCCATACTACCCTGTTTACAACGAGAACCATACTACGTTGTTTACAACGTGAGCCATACTAGGCTGTTTACAACGAGAGTCATACTACCCTGTTTACAGCGAGAGCCATACTATGCTGTTTACAACGAGAGCCATACCAGGCTGTTTACAACGTGAGTCATACTAGGCTGTGTTACAACGAGAGTCATACTACCCTGTTTACAACGAGAGCCATACTATACTCTTTAGAATGAGAGCCATACTACACTGTTTACAACGAGAGCCATACTATGCTGTTTAC
>JADBJO010001729.1:247500-252500 GCA_016801955.1 Conus betulinus
ACAGCTTTGCTTCTTGCTGTAGTTTCGTTACTTTCCCCGGCAGCGTTGTCGTGTCGTTCCACACCTTCCTTGTTCCAGCTTCAGCTTTACCTTAGTCATTTTGGTCCTGCAGTTTTCGTCCTTCTGTATACAGCTTGCTGTTTCTTTGTATAATTCCCACCTTTTTTCTCTCTCTTTTTTTTTTTTTTTTTGCACTACAGTTTTTAATTCTTTCTACAGTTTGTACTGCTTCTTTCTGTAATTTCATCAATGTTCCTTGCTGTGTTCATGCCTCTTCTTACATTGTGAGTGGTACATGACATGGAACGCGCCAGTGAAACATATTCTTTTACAGTGTTGGGACTTGCATGATGCGAGACATAAACAGTTTTACAACAGACTTCATGAATGAAAACCTTGTTCACAGATGTTCGACCTGGTGTGATCTGCGAATTTCTGAAAGAGATCAATCTTTTTGATCCGATCTCAGAATTCACAGTGGAAAGAAAATTTCGGGTGTGTTTTTTTAAAGATATGTTTTTAAAGGGTTGTGTGAACGAATGACTTGTGAGTGTTGACTTCAACGCCGTGACAGCCCTGATGTGGCCGTTTGCGGTTGGCTGGGTGATAAGCAACATTACCTTACCTTACCTTCCTCTTCCTACAACTTTACTACTTTTACCAGCGCAGTACCGAAACTTCTTACTGACAGACTTGGGGAAATAAAAGGTCCGAGTGTGAGGCGTTGGGGGTTTGATAAAGACTGAAGTGGAGATGGAGATACCCTGAAAGTTTGGGTGGCTTTGATAGCGGAGCAGTGGTTCTGCGTTAAGCTGTGGATTGGAGTTCTGTGTGTGTGTGTGTGTGTGTGTGTGTGTGTGTGTGTGTGTGTAGTGCAAGGTGCTGAAAGTTAGCCGGTGATAGTGCTTATTGCTTGACTTAGCAACGCATGTAACAAAGGGTGTTGAAAGGTAACCTACGATAGTGTGCTGACTGGTTGACTGAACAGTAATTGTAGTTAAAGGTGGTGAAAAGCAGCCTGATGTGTTAACTACACGAATGGTTAAAGGTGGTGAAAGGTAATCTATGATACTGACTGGTTGTGTGAACAACACGTGTTGCTGATGGTGGTGAAAGGTGATCTATGATACTGACTGGTTGTGTGAACAACATGTGTTGTTACAGGTGATGAAAGGTGACCTATGATACTGACCGGTTGACTGAACAACACGTGTTGTTAAAGTTGGTGATACGTGATCTATGATGCTGACTGGTTGTGCGAACAACACGTGTTGTTACAGGTGGTGAAAGGTGACCTATGATACTGACTGGCTGACTGAACAACACGTGTTGTTAAAGGTGATGAAAACCTATGATACTGACTGGCTGACTGAACAACACGTGTTGTTAAAGTTGGTGAAAGGTGATCTATGATATGACCGGTTGGTGAACAACCGTTTGTGGTGATGATCTATGATACTGACTGACTGAACAACACGTGTTGTTTAAAGTTGGTGTGGTGAAAGGTGAACAAAGGTGAACTGACCTATGTTGACTAAACAAACACGTGTTGGTGGGTGAAACGTGAAATCTATGATACTGACTGGCTGACTGAACAACACGTGTTGTTACAGGTGGTGAAAGGTGACCTATGATACTGACTGGCTGACTGAACAACACGTGTTGTTTAAAGGTGATGAAAGGTGACCTCTATGAACTGACAGAAACAAACACTGACTGGCCGACTGAACAACACGTGTTGTTAAAGGTGGTGAAGGTGACCTATGATACTGACTGGCTGACTGAACAACACGTTTAAATGAAGGGTTAAAGGTTGGTGAAAGGTGACCTATGGTACTGACTGGTTGACTGAACAACACGAATGGTTAAAGGTGGTGAAACGTGACCTATGGTACTGACTGGTTGACTGAACAACAAGTGTTGTTAAAGATAGTGAAAGGTAGTTAATGGTAGTGCTGATTGTGATTGACGGAACAACTCATATAGTTCAAGACAGTGAAAGGTAGTTAATGGTAGTGTTGATTGTGATTGATGACTGAACGGCACATGTAGTTAGGGGTATGAAAAGTAGCCCACGATAGTGCTGACTGGTTGACAGAACAACACGTGCAGTGAAACGTAACAAACCGTAGCCCAGAACAATGCTGACTGAACAAGCCGTGTTGTAAAGGGTAGTGAAAGTAGCTTATGATTGTGCTGACTGCTCCGTTGTAAAAGGGTAATGAAGGTAGTTTTTGTGATAGTGCTGACTGCCCCCGTTGTAAAAGGGTAATGAAGGTAGTTTTTATGATAGTGCTGACTGCCCCGTTGTAAAAGGGTAATGAAGGTAGTTTTTGTGATAGTGCTGACTGCCCCGTTGCAAAAGGGTAATGAAGGTAGTTTTTGTGATAGTGCTGACTGCCCCGTTGTAAAAGGGTAATGAAGGTAGTTTTTATGATAGTGCTGACTGCCCCGTTGTAAAAGGGTAATGAAGGTAGTTTTTTGTGACTGTGCTGACTGCTCCGTTGTAAAAAGGGTAATGAAGGTAGTTTTTGTGACAGTGCTGACTGCCCGTTATATAAGGATAATGAAGTAGTTTTTATGATAGTGCTGAGTGCCATGTTGTAAAAGGGTAATGAAGGTAGTTTTTATGAGAGCACTGACTGCCGTATTGTAAAAAGGTAATGAAGGTAGCTTTTTTATGATAGTGCTGAGAGCCGTGTTGTAAAAGGGTAATGAAGGTAGTTTTTTTTTTTTTTTTTTTAATGATAGTGCTGACGGAACACCACATGTAGTAAAACGTAGTGACGCGTAGTGAAACGTAGCCCAGAGCAGTGATGCCTGAACGGGTGGTACTGGCGGAACACCACATGTAGCAAAACGTAGTGAAACGTAGCCCAGAGCAGTGATGCCTGAACGGGTGGTACTGGCGGAACACCACATGTAGCAAAACGTAGTGAAACGTAACCCAGAGCAGTGATGCCTGACGGAGTGGCCGAAGTATGCAGCCCAAGGCGGGGGCCTACCAGCGTGCCTCCTGAGGCGAGAAGCGTGTTCTGTGGCAAACGATTTGTACTGTCGTGACCGTCACACCGCGAGCCTTCCAAGAAAGGCGTCGGCGGAGTGGGGTGGAAAACGCCATCAAAGAAGAGTGAAATCCTGAAACGTACCCCGCCCTGCAGTGAGCGTTCCAGTGGTGTCGACCGTGGAGTTAAGTTGTCCGGGGTCGGTCGCTTGACACGGTGGTGTTTCCCTGACTGGTGGTCACCGTTGACTCGTGTGTCTCCGGGTCAGAACTGGCTTTGTCGCTCGGTGTGATCCTCCCCGCCCACTGTCCGTGGTCCTGTGCTTTACCTGCCGTCAGCCATGCCCGATGTTATCGTGTACACGCCAAGAATGTGAGTGATCGAGTTGACATCAGTTTTGTTTTCGCGTGAATTGGGTGATCACAGCTTCGCATTTTAGTGTGTTGTCACTGTTTCTGTGACCATAATCGTGATTTTATTATACAGGTGACTCCCCCCCCCCTACTCCCCCCCCCCCCCCCCCCCCCCCCCCCCCCCCAAAAAAAAAGGGGGGGTAAAAATGGAAGTGGACCTATCTTCTTTTTGCTCGTGAGCATTCAGTTTGTACTTGAATCTCAACCACTATACTGTGGTTGGCGTTCGGAAAAGTGTGGATCTCAACCCTGTATTGTGGTTGGAGTTTTGGCAAAGTGTGGATCTTAACAACTGTGCTGACAGTGGTTGGAGTTGGGCAACTGTGTGGATCTCAACTCTACTGTGGTTGGAGTTCGGCTGTGTAGGGATCTTAACCCTGTACTGTTGTTGAGTTTGGCTAAGTGTGGATCTTAAGCCTTTACTGTTGTTGAGTTTGACAAAGTGTGGATCTGAACCCTATAATGTGGCTGGAGTTTGGTTAAGTGTGGTTCTTAACCCTGTACTGTGGTTAGTTTGGCAAAGTATGGATCTCGACCCTGTACTGTAATTGGAGTTTGGCTAAGTGAGGATCTCAATCCTATACTGTGGTTGGAGTTTGGTTAAGTGTGGATCTTAACCCTGTACTGTGGTTAGAGTTTGGCGAAGTGTGGATTTGAACCACTATACTGTGGTTGGCGTTTAGCAAAGTTGCCACAGTGAGGTGGGGGACCACACAGGAAAATGTTATGTCATGGAGTGTCAGCTGATGTGTGTCAGAGCAAGAGACGCAGAATGAGTCTGATGTTCCACGCTGGTCTGGAATCCGCTCAGGGGTTCACTTCCTCCTGTCACTTTGTCTCGTATAGGGTTGGTTCGACTCCACAGTTCATTGACATGCCAGAGACGGAGCGATGGGGTTGAAGAAAGTTGTTTCTGTTCGTATTCATGGCATGTTCGATTTTGATCACGATTCTCACGCACCCCACCCTGATTCACCGTGAGTGGGCGTTATTGTGCTAGTGGTGGGTGGGGGCAGGCAGTGGTAACGAATGTGACTGTCGTAATGGACGCGATCGTTGGTTGAACTGGTGTGTGACAGTGGGAATGGGTGTGACAGTGTAATGGTGGTTGGTAGTAAATGGGTGTGACAATGGCAAAACAGGCGTGACCGTGGGAAGTGACTGCGACAGTTGTAATGGGCGTGACAGTGATAATGGGTGTGAGTGTAAAAGCGATTGTGACAGTGGTAATGGGTGTGACAGTGATAATGGAAGTGACTGTGGGCTGTGACTGTTGAATTGATTATGACAGTCGTAATGACTGTTGAAGTGATTGTGACAGTGGTAATGGGTGTGACAGTGGTAATGGGTTGACTGTTGAAGTGATTGTGACAATGGTAATAGATGTGACAGTCGTAATGGGTGTGACAGTGGTAATGGGTGTGACTGTTGAAGTGATTGTGATTGGTAATACAGTGGTAATGGATATGACTGTTGAAGTGATTGTGACAGTGGCAATTGGATTTGACTGTTGAAGTGATTGATTGTGGCAATGGTAATGGGTGTGACATTGTGGTAATGGATGTGACTGTTGTAGTTGTAG
>JADBJO010001729.1:255000-287500 GCA_016801955.1 Conus betulinus
CTTTCCCTGTCTTGTATCGTTTTTGTTTGTTAGTTTTTCACCATTTTTTGCCCTGGGCGGTCAGTGTGATTTGTCCTCTCATCGTCCTCGTTTCTTCTCCCCCATCTTGTTTGCCTGCTTCCTTTTGACTGTTGCTTTTGTCTCCCAATATTTCTGTATACATGGACATACCCCAGTTCGATAGTCACCCATACGAATGTGTTTTGTGAGGAGAGAGAGAGAGAGAGAGAGAGAGAGAGAGAGAGAGAGAGAGAGAGAGTGTGTGTTTGTGTGTGTGTGTTGTGTGTGTGTGTGTGTGTGTGTGTGTGTGTGTGTGTGTGTGTGCTCTGTGTGTGTGTGTGTGTGTGTGTGTGTGTGTGTGTGTGTGTGTGAGTGTGAGATGCGTGAGAGAGAGAGAGAGAGAGAGAGAGAGAGAGAGAAGAATGAAACTGCTTCCACTCCCAAGAGCATTAAACGTAAGAAAAAAATTACGAAAGGAAAAAAAAAAAAAAAAAAAACACGACATAGGAAACACAAACATTGCGCCACTCCCTTGCTAGAGGTAGAGTTGAAAAAAATGTACACGCATTGAACGCGACTCAGGTTACTCTCTTCCTGTTGAGAGCACATCAGCAATGCACACAGAGACATAATTTTTTTCTTTTTCTTGAGAATACATTGCCCCCTCCCCGTGGGTCCGGGCTAAGGCACTGGAGAGGGCTTTTTTGGGGTATGTCATTTCAGATCAAGTGTTCCAGTGCGCCTTGTTTGAACAGTCTTGGGTCTTGCTTATCAGCGGAGCTTATAATAGCCGTGATACTGGACCGTGCACTGAAATTCTGCTTTGTCGCTTGTGTGTGTGTGTGTGTGTGTGTGTGTGACACCAGGACAAATGGGTTTTGATACTTTGAACAGGGCAAAAGAAATGCCCCTGCACGCGTGCGCGCGCGCGTGTGTGTGTGTGTGTGTGCGCGCGTGCGTGGAGTTGCGTGCGTGGATAAGAGATGATGTCTGCATCAAAGAATTTTGACAACACATTATATCATTCATTATTTCACTCAGTATGGGGCAGCGCTTCGTGTTTTTGGAAGTGATAAAAATCGAAAGAAAATCACACTAATTTGGGTCTTTAAACTTTGAAGTTGAAGCAGGATCGTAAAGTTAACACAGGATCTTTTTGAAGATTTCTGACACGACGCCAAGCTGTTTGACGTGTTATGGTTTTCTTGTTAAGTTACGGTATGTTAGCAGGCTGGGCACACACATTTCATTTCGCTTTTCTTTGGTTTTTCTGTTGTTGTTTTTTTTTTTTCCGAATCAGTCGGCGAGTTCATTCCACCCAAACTGCACAATGTGATGGAATCCTAAAGAACATACAGTGGCACAGCAGGTGTGTCTGCATCATGTCTTTAGCCTGATTGATGCTGAGGTGCGTTTTCAAAGAAACTTTGGTCGGATGCTACACAGTCTTGAACCGAAGTTTTGGAGGCACAACGGTCGTGACTTTCACTGGTTATCATGAACTACAAGCAGCAGTAGAAGGCCGTTCAGGTCGACAGCGCTCTCCACTTCCCCTCCACATTCTTCACACATATTTACAATCCATTGGACGAGTCGTCACCCACAGACCTTGAGTGAAGTATCTGTTGTGCTCATTGAAGTATCGGTGCTGCGCATCGGTTCCCACGGCTGACCGTCAGTGATCGATTTTGGAAATCAGCCGTCACACCCCCCCCCTCCCTTTGACTCAGCAGCAGCCCTACATTCAGCTCCCACCGCTCCGTACCTTGGTTCAACGATTGATGGTGCGGTCATTTCCCTTAGTATGTCCTCCGGACTCGACAGTCACTTCTGCCGTTCACTCCAAAGTTAAGCTTCCTTGACATTACGACCGGTTCTTTTGTTAACTCCCCCCCCCCCCCCCCCCCCCCATGGCTTCACCTTCATTCAGCAACCGATTCTGCAGACAAACTCTCATCCGACCATCACTTGACTGAACGGCCAGTTCTATAGTCGACTCCCACAGACCATCGCCATGACTCGACTATGTACTCTACCCTGGGAGGGATTGCGATGGTTCCAAGAGTTTTCGTATCTGCAATATATTTTCTTAAGTTCATGTTCCCAGTTTCTCCATCTCTTCAACCTTCCACCCCCTTCCTTTAAGTCCAAAGTTTTGCCAAGTTATTACTGTGAAGACAATTAAGTTGTTGGCCTGCGCTTGTCCCCCCCCCCCCCCCCCCCCCCCCCCCCCCCCTATCCACTCACTATTAGATTGTTCGTCTTTGTGTTTGTCTGACTTTATTCGAGTTTGGAGGGCTGTGCCAGTCTTGAATAAAAGTTGCTCTGTGTTAGGTTTCCTTATGGGAGCAAAAACTACCCCACTTATTTACTTTTTATTGTTTACTGTTCCCTGCCTCATTTCATTTCCAATTATGTACTCTACCGTCAGCTTTCATCGGCCATCATGGAGTCAGCAATCCGTTCTGTGGTCGGTTCTCTCCCAGCCTGTCACCCGGGACTCGGCAGTCAGTTTGGTGGTAGTCAACCCCCGCAGGCCGTCACCTCGATTCAACGGTTGTTTTCAACTCGTAACTTCCTCAGTCCGCCACCTTGATGCAGCAGTTGTTTCTACACATAGTTTCCTCTGTCTGTCGCCTTGATTCAACAGTTGTTTCTTCACATGATTTCTTCTGTCTGTCACCTGGATGCAACAGTTGTTTCAGCTCACAACATCCACTGTCTGTCGCCTTAATTCAGCAGTTAGTCTCAACAACCGTTGTTTCTACACATAGCTTCCACTGTCTGTCGCCTTAATTCAGCAGTTGTTTTTCTACACATAGCTTCCACTGTCTGTCGCCTTAATCAACAGTTGTTTCTACACATGACTTCCACTGTCTGTCGCCTTAATTCAACAGTTGTTTTTACACATGACTTCCTATGTCTGTCGCCTTAATTCAACAGTTGTTTCTACACATAACTTCCTCTGTCTGTCGCCTTAATTCAACAGTTGTTTTTCTACACATGACTTCCACAGTCTGTCGCCTTAATTCAACAGTTGTTTCTACACATGACTTCCTGTGTCTGTCGCCTTAATTCAACAGTTGTGTTTCACACACTTCCTATGTCTGTCACCTTAATTCAACAGTTGTTTCTACACATGACTTCCACAGTCTGTCGCCTTAATTCAACAGTTGTTTCTGCACATAACTTTCTCAGTCTGTCGCCTTTAATTCAACAGTTGTTTCAACACTTAACTTCCACAGTCTGTCGCCTTAATTCAACGTTTGTTTCTACACATAACTTCCACAGTCTGTGCCCTTAATTCAACAGTTGTTTCTACACATAACTTCCTCTGTCTGTCGCCTTAATTCTACTGTTGTTTCTACACATAACTTCCTCAGTCTGTCGCCTTAATTCAACAGTTGTTTCTACACATGACTTCCTCTGTCTGTCGCCTTAATTCAACAGTTGTTTCTACACATGACTTCCTCTGTCTGTCGCCTTAATTCAACAGTTGTTTCTACACATGACTTCCTCTGTCTGTCGCCTTAATTCAACAGTTGTTTCTAACATGACTTCCACTGTCTGTCGCCTTAATTCAACAGTTGTTTTCTACACATGACTTCCTACTGTCTGTCGCCTTAATTCAACAGTTGTTTTCTACACATGACTTCCTCTGTCTGTCGCCTTAATTCAACAGTTGTTTCTACACATGACTTCCTATGTCTGTCGCCTTAATTCAACAGTTGTTTCTACACATAACTTCCACCGTCTGTCGCCTTAATTCAACAGTCAAGTCTGTAGTCAACTGCCGCAGACCATCACCTTCATTCAACAGTTGTTTCTACACATAACTTCAACGGTCTGTCGCCTTGCACTCAACAGTCGAGTCTGTTGTCAACTCCTAAAGGAGAAAAAGGCACAGGAAGAGATGGGATGAAACCATCAGTGAATGGACTGGCCTCACACTCAGCAACTGCCTAAGAGCGTCTTTAAAACCGGGAGAGGTGGAGGAAGCTGGTTGAAGACACTTCTGTGGCGCGCCAACGGTCTTAAAGGCTCCGGGACAGGTGATAGGTGACAGCTTTTTCACCTGGACTCGGCAGTCCAGTCTGTCGTCCACGCCACAGCCTTGCACGGGTGACTCGACCATCAGTCCTAATTGCCACCTCCCCTCGACCTGTCTGTCACCTCGACTTCAGAAATCTGTTTTGCCCACCTCGCACCCGCCCCCCTTCCTCCTCCTTCCCTTTCCCTTTTCCCTCTTGCCCTCCGTTTCTCGCTGTCTCGGAAAGCATGGCACGCTCAGATCAGAGCGAGCGATGTGCACGTGCGCGCGGTCTGTGTGCTGTCTGTGGGATGTCGTCCGTGGCTGGATTTGGGGCTGTCCACGGTGTTGAAGGCGACGTCCCAACAAGGCCGGACATCCGGCTTTCAGCTTGACCCGCTTAGAGTTTCAAAGTGAGATGACCGCTGGCGAAAATTGAAACAAACTTGAAAAAGGAAAAATATACACTATTCCGCCGGACGAAAGAGACAAACAAATGACAAGACAAAACATATTTCGACCTCTTTTGTCTTCAGAATCGAGCAAGATAAAACAGACGACCAGACGTCGAGCCTGTTGGCAATATGACTAATAATGATAGACGCCGCTCAGATCTCCCATCCACTCCACCCATTTCCCTCTTTTTCAATTCACTCGGGTGTACGTGTGTACGTGCGTGTACATGAAATCAAACAGGATGTTTTCATACGTGTGAAAAAAAGAAGATAAGGAAAAAAAAAAAATGGGGCGTTTGTATTTGGCCCCCCGCCTCCAGTACTGAAAGAAAGAGAAGGGGGGGGGGGGGGGGGGGGGGGAGGGGGGGTGGGATGGGGTAGTGGTAAAGAGAAGATTTTCTTCCGCGAGCTTGAAAATTGCTCTTGGCATATTGGCACTCATCAAGTGTGGAGGGCCCCCAGCTTTTCAAGTGCACAATAGCAGAACAGCAGCAGGCAAACGAATTCCACCCCCTCCGACACACACACACACACACACACACACACACTCCTTTTCCACTATCCCTCCCCACGCTCCCCTCACCCTGCCACCCCACCCCCCCCCCCCACGCCCCTCCCCCCGTCTACCCTCCTTCACTCTTTGAAAAAGGAGATAAGGGTGGAGGTTTGTTTTCTCGGGGCTGGAGAGAAAGAAGTACCGTATGTGACCCGCCAGCCATGTTGTGTCGTCACAGCTCCCCGTCGCCCCCCACCCCACCCCGCCCCCCTCCCCCTCCCCCCCGTGCAGTGACGCCACAGTCACAGTCCTTCACAGACACCTCGCACCTCTCCCTTCTGTTCCGGTCACTTCTGGATCATGTAGTAGAGGGGGGGGAGTGGGGGGGGGGGGGGGGGGGGGGGGGGGGGGTGGGGGGGGGGGGGGGGGGAGGGGAAGGGGACAGTGAGAGACGGAGAGTTTGTTTTTGTTTATTTTTGGTTTGCCACTGTGAAGGGAGGGAGGGGGGGGGGGGGGGGGGGGCGACGAAAGAGGCAGATTATTGACAAGCCTGCTCCTGTAGTGGGGACAAGTGGGGGGTGGGGGGGGGGGGGGCGAGGAGGAGGAGAGATGGTCTGATGTTGTTGGCCCTTGGTTGATGTAACAGGGACAGGCGGTTTGCAGGGTTTGCAGGCGTGATTGGGGGGGGGGAGTGAAGAAGGTGCTGATGTAAGGGGGGATGGAGGGGGTGGAGAATGAGATAACCACTGGCGGTTGGTCATTGAAAAGGGGTTTGTGAAGGAAGAGTAGGTTTGTTGGCGGTTTTCCACCTTAAATAAGGTAGATAGATAGATATGTGTGTGTGTGTGTGTGGTTTGATGTAAAGAAGACAGTTTTATTGCTGTTTGCTATTGTAAAGAAGACAGTTTACCAGCGGTCGGCTGTTGTAAAGAATACACAGCAAACACGCAGGATAATTCTTGCTCCCATAATGAAATCACTACACGCTGACAGGTCCAGTCTCATGCTGCTTTCAGTACCAAGACGTTTAGCTCTAATGCCAGCACAACACAAAACACTCAGAAAAAAAAAAAAACAAAGAAAAAAAAAGAGAGAGAGAGAGAAAAAAAAAAAAAAGAGAGAGATGCTCCAAGCCTGCATCTATATCTTGCATTGGACACGTACTCAAGAACAACAGCAAACAAATTAATATGTGTCAAAACTGGCGGAGTTTTTTTTTTTTTTTTTTCTTTTCCTGTCTTAAATGTAATCAAATAGAACACAGCCGAACAGAAAAACAAATACACGCAGCCTCGGTTTGATTTGACATGAAAGGAAATCCTTAATGAAACGAGGCAGGAAACGGTACACATTGAAGAACACTCTAGTAGGAGACGTGTCGCTCCCCCTGATGAGAGAAGTACACGTCCATGACTCCCAAGTGCACGCTGCTTTCGACACCACATCGCCCTGCACAAATACCAGTAGGAAGCACACACAGAGCAAACAAGAAGACGTCACCATGGCACTGACAATTGTAAGCTTCCCTATTGTCACACGACGGCCCCCGGCGGGCACACTCGCATGCACACGGAGACAGTCATGCGCCCCGCAAGCAGCAACACACACGGGACTCCTTTCTTTCAATATTACGACACAAAATACATTAGATATTACCCCCAGTTAAAGAATTTTTTTTTTTCCAAACTTTTTGTTCTTTCTATTCTCGCCTCACTTCTTTTGGCGCGAGGGGTTTTTAATGTGTCCACTTCTTTCGCCCCTTTCCAATTTGTTATTCAAAAAGATGTCCCTTTTATACAGTGTTAATACTGTCTTCGCAACAACAACAAAATATCTAGGTCACACTGACCTCAGTTTCATTCGCCCATTTCACAAACTTTTTTTCAGGTCATAGAGACGACCATTTCTGGGTTCACACAGACCCCAATGCTCTTCAGAGATTTTGCAATGGGGAAAGTCTCCTCTTTCTTTCCAGTCGCCAGTGGTAATACAGTCTGTCTGTGGGGACAAATATCTCCATCAAGTTTCCAAATCAAAATTTCTCTCGACAACACTCCTTCCAGAGCATCTTAAGGGCTGCGAGGGGCTACGTCCTGGTGATAGTAGCGTACAAGGTGCTTGCCCTTAGGATCAATGAAATACGAGCCTGCAAAAATACAGTTGAGAGTTCAACTCTCATACTTCGTCCTCTTCTTCTCTCTCTCTCCTTTTTTCTCTCTCTCTCTCTCTCTCTCTCTCTCTCTCTCACACACACACACACACACACAAATCTTAGCTAGTCCGCTGCTTCCGCCTACGAGACAGTTTTTTTGTCACAATAGCACAAATCACTATTCGAAAAGCTGATCTCTGAGGAGTAAGCACCCTCTAAAGGTGGGTTTTCGATCACTCCAGCGTTCTACCCAAAAACACATCACGCATCCGCATAGCAGGTCTGCCGGTTCAATGTGCACAAAAAAAAGGAAAAATTAGATTTTCTTCTTTTCCGAGGCGCACGACATGTACATGTATTTTCCACCAGACACATGATTGGATAAATGAACACACACAAATTAACGTTTATCCAACACTGGCATATCCCTTTTGATCGTGATTATAGTTAAACAAAACATACAGACGAACAGAAAGAAACATAATATAGCGTCGGTTTGACTGATGTGAAAGGAAATCTTGAATGAGACGGGGAACAGTTGTGGGTAAAGAACAAATGAGTAGGGCAACGCTTTTACACACACTCTCTCTCTCTCTCTCTCTCTCCTCTCCATGTATCTTACGCAGCTTGATGACCTTATGTAAAATGTTTTCGTTCTCTTCACTATCATGAATAATCGTGAAATGGACGTTCATTACTTGTGTGGTCCAGTGGAACTATTTAATTTCCGAGAAGATGTGTGTCTGTTTATGGCGCTTGTATAAATGATATATGTTATAAAGAAAATTACATAGTCATTTTGAATGATGAAAAAGTACGTCATTTTCCTTTTCTACTACATGGTTTCGAGTCCTAACATGAATATGAATGTTAACAGTTATATTTTTTTTTGTTTATCTACATTACTTTTTTTTCGGCGCTGAAAATATTGATGTACACCCCCTTGACATAAACGCTGCACGTAGGCCGTTAGTACAAAAAAAAAAAAAAAAAAAAAAAAAAAAAAAAAAAAAGTGTCTGAAGCGTCTCTCTCTCTCTCTCTCTCTCTCTCTCTCTCTCACACACACACACACACAGAGAAAAAAAAAAAAAAAAAAAAGCAATTTGTTGAGGGCTTACTTTGTAGAAAAGACGGTTTATCGGCGGTTGTATACTCAAGTTACTTTATTGTGTAGTCGATCTAGATCCGCCTTCGCACTCCAACAGTTCTGGCTGCCGTTACAATGACACCCCTCTCACTTTTAAGACTAGGAGAGCTGTACAGACGGTCCATCGACGGCAAAACAGCTGTCCTCATCGGCTCTTGTCTGTGCAGCAAACTCCATGGTCAGCATCGGCCAGGCTTTTGGACCACAATAAAAGATTAGTCGGGTGATGATCAGACATCTACGACGTTTTTAACCACGTCAGTGCCCCACCGGCTTCTTTTGTGTGTGTGTGTGTGTGTGTGTGTGTGTGTGAGTGTGAGTGCGCGCGCGCGCGCGCGCGCGCGCGCGTGTGTGTGTGTGTATGTGTGTGCGGGCGCTAGGGTCCCTCTTCTGATCTGCATATAGTGCAGAATGATACACGAACTGGTCTAACCGGCGTGAGTGGATGCCAGTTTGTGTGTGTTCGTGCAAGTGGAGTGTCGGGGATAGATCGAGCCAGGGTGAGAGCAGATCGGTGTCTGTGTTCATCAGGGCCGTCTGTCACCTGTGTTGTGTTGCGCGGGGACAAAGTCTGCGGGCGTGTGTTTGTGCAGAGGATGGGCAGTGTGTCTTGATTGTGGGCGAAGGGATTGGCTGTGGGGGGTTGAAACGATATCCGGCGTGTCCGTTTGACAGATATGTAAGAGTGAAAAGAGGAGAAAAGTCTTGACCTGATGGGTGAGATTTACGTCCTGTTGGCCATAGGCCCTTAAGGAGAAGGTTTCCCAGACTCTAGTCTGTGTAGGAGAAAAGAAAGGTTTCTTTCCGTTTATAACCGGCCCCAGATGATGATGTCTTTGAGGGGTACAGGTCAAAGAGATACACTTCGCTGATCACGCACTGTTCCCGCCCTCACCCCCGACCTCCCTATTAACCTCTTTGCCCCGCCCTTTCCTTCCTTACCCTCATCCCCCCCTCCCACCCGTCCTTCATCTTTTACCGTAAATCCGGTGATTAGCCCACATTCTTGTGCACCGATGTCACCCTGACTGCGGGGGGTCAAGGACGGATCCAGCTGATCCGCCTGCTGACTTCAGACCCGCCCTCTCTGCCTCCTTGACCTGGCTGACCGGATCCTGAGCGCCTTCTGTGGGAATTTTTTTTTTCTCGCAGGGCCTTTGGAGTTTGTCGGTAATCAGCTTAATATAACCCGCTTGTTAATAAACCCAAACGCCGCCGATTGCCCCAGCCAACACCGTGACCAGGACCCCCAAGTGCCGGCCATGTTTCTCGATCAGCCCGTGTTTGCGTTTGGTGTGGCGGGCAGTCGTGGTTGTAGCGAGTAGCGGGGACGTTGTACAAACGCGGTGAGGCGGCGGAGTGTTTGGCTGCTCGATTGTTTTGTTTTCATCGATGGATCGCTGATCGTTTTTGGCCGTTGATCGTTGATCGGTGCCCTCCAGCTCCCAGCATGGCTTAGCTTGACGCCTGAATTGCTCAGAGAGAGCAGAAGGGGAATGTGGTGGGGGGGGGGTGGGGGGGGGGGGGGGGGGGGGCAGAACTCTTATCACAGTGGGACAAGGGACATGGAGAAAGGGAGAATTTGAAGTAGGAAAGAGAGAAAAGGAGGAGAGCAGGGGTGGGTGCATGAGATGACGGGGGGGGGGTGGGGTGGGGTGGAGGTAGTGTGGTGAGCAGAGAGAGGGAAGGGCGGGGGAAGAGAGAGGAGAGGAGAGTTGGGGGGAGATGATGTGTGAGGTTTAAAGAAAGACGGAGATGTCGAGGGTAGAGCAAGAGAAAAGGTCGAGGGAAAGAACTAACTCTTGAACAGAGGGCAAGCGCCCGCACAGAGCGGACGTCCAATACAAGAGGGAGAACTCGAGTGAGAGGGTGGGAGAGGCAGGGAGACGACTGAGAAATGATGACAGAAACGGCAGTGAGGGAGAGTGACGTAGAAGGCGGGACAGTGAGTGAAACACACACACACACACGCACGCACGCACGCACGCACACCACCACCCCTCCACCAACCCACTCTTCCATTACTTCCGGAACAGAGATCAGAGAGCACGGCGTCTGCCGGGACCTGAGGGAAGGAGTAGGGGTGGCTGAGATCTGGCAATCTTAGTAGGTGTACAAAATGTTTGTTTTTTTTTTTTTATATTGTGACGGTTATTATCCAGCTCATAAGTTCATTGCCGCATTTTCCTTGCAGACCAGCTACAGACGTACAAGCATTTTGTAGGAGAGAAAAAGCTTCAGGCTTTTTTTTCACATTGATGACATCTCTTGTCTTGGATTTGCTCCACACTGTAATGATCAGTGCCCACATTTCCTTTACAGCTTACTTCTCTCTCTCTCTCTCTCTCTCTCTCTCATCTCTCTCTCTCTCTCTCTCTCTCTCTCTCAACACACACACACGTATGTACACACACTCTCTCTGTCTCTCCACACATACACACACACACACACACACAGACATGTGTTCTGTGTGTGTGTGTGTGTGTGTGTGTGTGTGTGTGTGTGTGTTTCTTCCCTCTCGGATATTTTTAAAACCAGACTGAAACATGGATGAACTGGTCGGTGTGTGTGCAGATCAGAACAGCCTGTCGGACTTCAACAGCACAGAGCCGGCCTTTGAGTTGGATCATCTGGCCACGTTTGCTGCGGGCAGCCACAAGAAAGGTGAGTTCCCTCCCCTGCTCTGGTGCCTGGGTGTGGGTGTGTTGCTGAAATGAGAATCTCCAGAGCAACCCCCCCCCCCCCCCCCCCCCCCCCCCCCCCCCCATTTATCAGTCTTTCTCCTTCTCTCAGTCTGTCTTCTCTTTTTCTCCTTTCCTGCATGCAGCAAAAAAAAAAAAAAAAAATGGAGAAGTATGTATGTTTGTTTTGTGCACAGAGGAGGACACACATGCATAAACATACACTCGCATGCATGGCCATATGAATGGCGTGTGTGCGCTTGGCCATGTGAGTGCTTTGTGTTCTTAGCCATGTGAATGGTGTATGGTGGTGTCAGTAGTGTATATGCGTGACCATGTGGGTGATGTGTGTGCATGGCCATGTGAGTGATGTATGTGCATGGATGTGTGAAGGGTATGTGTGTGCTTAGATGTGTGACTTGTATATGAGCATAGGTATATGACTGCTGCATGTGCATGGCTGTATGAATTGTGTATGTGCATGGGGTGTGTACGTGATGTTGGTGTATGGCTGCATGCATGTGTGCAGCTGGAAGAATACTGTGTATACAGCTGAGAGAAAAGTATGTGTCCAAGTTTACGTAAATAATGTATAGGACTATGAGGAGTGTATGTGCATGCCTGCATGTGAGTGGTGCATGTGCATGGCCATGTGAGTATTGTGTGTGAATGGCAGTATGAGTACCTTATTTGCATAATCATGTGAGCGCGGTTTTTGTGCTTAGTTGTGTTTGGTATGCATGGATGTGTAAATGATGTATGTGCTTAGCCATGTGAATACTGTATGTTTATGTTAATGTGAATAAATATATACATGACTCTGTGTGGTATGTGCGTGTGCTTGACCATTATGTGGGGTGGGGGGTGTGTGTGTGTGTGTGTGTGTGTGTGTGTGTGTGTGTGTGTGTGTGCGTGCACATGGCTGTGGAATTGCTGTATAAGCATGGTTGTGTGAATGGTGTGTATATGGCCATGTGAGTAGTTTTTATGCTTGTTCATTTAAATATTGGTCATTTAAATAGCGTGTGTGCATGGCCATGTGAATAGTGGATATACATGGTGGTGTGTAAAAAGTGTATGTGCATGTCAGTAGTGTATGTGTTTGGCTGTGGAAGTTATGTATGTGAGTGACAGAGTGAGTAGCAAGTGTGCCTGGCTGTTTGACTAGCATATGTGCATGACCATGTCACTAGTGCCTGTGCATGGCGTGCAACTATTGCATTTTGACAGTGTGATGTGTGTCAAGATGTACCGAGTCCAGATGTTCAGTATTGTGACCTGTGTGACATGTGTTGGGATGTACAGTGTGGTCACACAGTTGTCCTGTATTATGACCTGTATGTAGGTCAGGATTACATAGGTCCCCACAGTTGTCCTGTATTATGATCTGTGATGTAGGTCAGCATTACATAGGTCCCCACAGTTGTCCTGTATTATGACCTGTGATGTAGGTCAGGATTACAAAGGTCCCCACATTGTCAGTTGTCCGGTATTGTGACCTGTGATGTAGTTCAGGATTACATATAGGTCCACGCAATTGTCCTGTGTTATGACCTGTGATGTAGGTCTGAATGTAAAGAGTGGTCTATACAGTTGTCCAGTATTGTGACTTATGATCTAGGTTAGGATGTGGACAGGGGTCTTTACGCAGGCTGTTCTGCACTATGACCTGTGACCTGTTGGTTGTTTTCAGATGCAATGCATGTGGAGGATGGTCTACGCAAGCTGCGTCAGATGGAAAACACAACGGGTATCTGGACAATGCGCTGTATCCTACTGGTGGAACGACGTGCCCTCACCATCCTTGACAAAAAACTCTGGGGTAAGTTGATGTGGGCTTACTTTGGTGCATTTTCCCTCTGTGGTATGTTGTTTGACTTACAAGTGTTTCTTGAAGTAGCTGCATTCACACTATGTGTATAATCTGTCTGTGGTGTGTTTTTTTTATATCAAGTATGCTTACACTACGTTGTCTGTCTTGTGATATCTTTCTTTTATGGGTGTGCTTATACCATATTATCAATGCAGTTTGTTTGATCCTGTATGTTTCTTGTGGTGGCCGTCTCATCCCATCATAAGTCTTGTCAGTCTAACTGACATTTTTTTCTGGCACAAGCCCATGTGAGGTTGAATGGGTGTACTCGTTCCCTAAGTATGTCTTGTCTGTCCTTAGTTCTCCGTTTTTACATACGGGATTCCAGCAGAGCACTTGTACTGTTGGTCAGATGTCTGGCTTTTAGTGCATACAGTGTCTTAGATTTTGTCAAGGAGATTGTTCCATGCATTGCCACTTTGTAGGAATCAAGGAGTCACTATTGTACACAGTTTCTATGTTGGGACATTTGCAGTGGCTTCAGGAGTTCCATTTGGGCATGGCTGAGGTAGCTTCTTATCCAGTACAGAATAACACAGAGTCTGATTCTGCTCATTCTGCATCTTTTCACATTCTAACAGTGGGCATTCTAAAGTGGGCAGGTCTGCATGAGAGGCCTGTGGATCCAGAGATGATTATGGAACTTTTTGCATGGTTAGTTAGCCTTCAGGCATAATATATATCATTTCGAATAAACTTTCAGTCTTTCACCTAAAGACTGAAAGTTCATTCGAAATGATAATGGTAGGATCATTTGAAAGTTCATTCCAGTGGACAGAGCTTCCAATTTGAAGGCCCAGTTTCAAACAACAGTACATTTCTGAGGCTCATTTTGGTGGGTAAGGCTACACAAATGACTACTGATTCCAGATGGCAGGGCATATCTGAAGGCTCTCCCAGAAGGGCAGGACTGCATACCTAAAAGATCAGTTAAACTGACAAAAAAGGCAAGAATGCAAGACTGGGCACTTCATATCTGAAGTCTAAAACTAAAAGCAAGGGCATATTCATAGCTTGAACACAGGGAATAAACCTCATTACTAAAAAAAAGTATATATATATATATATATATATATATATATATATATATATATATAGCCCTGTCTTCTTGAATGGGCCTTCAGACATATAGCCCTTTCTTCTTGAATGGGCCTTCAGACATATAGCCCTGTCTTCTGGAATGGGCCTTCAGACATATAGCCCTGTCTTCTGGAATGGGGCCTTCAGACATATAGCCCTGTCTTCTGGAATGGGCCTTCAGACATATATAGCCCTGTCTTCTGGAACGGGCCTTCAGACATATAGCCCTGTCTTCTTGAATGGGCCTTCAGACATATAGCACTGTCTTCTTGAATGGGCCTTCAGACATATAGCACTGTCTTCTTGAATGGGCCTTCAGACATATAGCTCTGTCTTCTGGAACGGGCCTTCAGACATATAGCCATGTCTTCTGGAACGGGCCTTCAGACATATAGCCATGTCTTCTGGAACGGGCCTTCAGACATATAGCCCTGTCTTCTGAACGGGCCTTCAGACATATAGCCCTGTCTTCTTGAATGGGCCTTCAGACATATAGTCCTGTCTTCTGGAATGGGCCTTCAGACATATAGCACTGTCTTCTGGAATGGGCCTTCAGACATATAGCCCTGTCTTCTGGAACGGGCCTTCAGACATTATATGATAGCCCTGCCTTCTTGAATGGGCCTTCAGACATATAGCCCTGTCTTTAGACCTATAGCCTTGTCTTTTGAAATTGACCTCAGATGTTATGTGCTACATTCAGAAATAGGCCCACAGGTTTTCAGTCCTGTCTTCTGAAAAGAGTTTTCACAGCATGGGTCTTAACATTTGAATGAGACTGTGAACAGCAGGTCCCAGAGTCTTGTCAGTGTATTCGTCTTATAGCTTCCCTTTCAGATATGTCTAAACAAAAAAGAAAAAAAGAAAGAAGTTCATGTGTGCATGTCTGTGCCTGTGTGTTTCCCACGGGTGGAGCCTATTGGTGGGAGCGCGATCAAGTGAATTTATAGGCAGTATTTCTCCATTGAAAATAGCTGACAGCTCTCAGCATGGGGTCTTCTCAGGTTTATAACCATCTGTAACCACTTCATCATTTGCAGCATATATTATTTTAGGGTGGGCTGGTAGGTTAAAAGTTTCTTTTGCTCATCCCCATGTCCTAAGACCTAGCCCTGCATGTTTATGTATTGCCCGTTGCCTGAGCAAAATACTACAAAGCTGGCTATTGCTTTCAGCTGTGTTGCTGTGTCTGTTGCTCTGTCTGCTGGGTGGTCTGCCTTTTTTTTTTAAAAAGACTGCCTGCCTGCCTCTGCTAGTCTGACTGTCTGTTAGTTTGTCTGTTTGTTGCTCTGTTTGTTTGTTTGGTCTGCATGTTTATTGGTGAAAATGAAAGTCTGCCTGCCTGTCTACTGGTCTGACTGTCTGCTGGTCTGTCAGTTTGTTGCTCTGTTTGTTTGTTTGTTTGGTCTGCCTGTGGTTGGTCTTTCTGTTGGTTTGTCTGACTGTTTCTTAGTCTCATCTGTTGGGTCTTTCCACAAAAGAACACAAAATCAGCAGGCTGAACCCTCATCCAGCATAAGCAGCCTTGTTTGTCTTGTCAGTGTCTGGAGAGGTTGTAAGGTGAGTGTCTGCAGAGTTGTTGTTGGGTCAGTATCTACAGGTTTGTAGGGTCAGTATCTACAGGTTTGTAGGGTCAGTATCTACAGGTTGTTTGTAGGGTCAGTATCTACAGGTTTGTAGAGTCAGTATCTACAGGTTTGTAGGGTCAGTATTTACAGGTTTGTAGGGTCAGTATCTACAGGTTTGTAGGGTCAGTATCTACAGGTTGTTTGTAGGTCAGTATCTACAGGTTTGTTTGTAGGGTCAGTATCTACAGGTTGTTTGTAGGGTCAGTATCTACAGGTTTGTAGGGTCAGTATTTACAGGTTTGTAGGGTCAGTATTTACAGGTTTGTAGGGTCAGTATTTACAGGTTTGTAGGGTCAGTATCTACAGGTTTGTAGGGTCAGTATCTACAGGTTTGTAGGGTCAGTATTTACAGGTTTGTAGGGTCAGTATCTACAGGTTTGTAGGGGTCAGTATCTACAGGTTTGTTTGTAGGGTCAGTATCTACAGGTTTGTTTGTAGGGTCAGTATCTACGAGACTGGTTCTAGGATTAGAATTTACAGGGTTGTTCGTTGGGTCATTATTTCTAGGGCTGTTTGTTAGGTCAGTATTTACAGGGTTGTCTGTTAGGTCAGTATTTACAGGGTTGTTTGCTAGGTCAGTATTTACAGGGTTGTTGTTTGTTAGGTCAGTATCTAGGGTTGTTTGTAGGGTCAGTATCTACAGGGTTGTTTGTAGGGTCAGTATCTACAGGGTTGTTTGTAGGGTCAGTATCAACAGGGTTGTTTGTAGGGTCATTATCTACAGGGTTGTTTATAGGGTCAGTATCCACAGTGTTGTTTTGTATGGTCAGTATCTACAGGGTTGTTTGTAGGGTCAGTATCTACAGGGTTGTTTGTAGGGTCAGTATCAACAGGGTTGTTTGTAGGGTCAGTATCTACAGGGTTGTTTTATAGGGTCAGTATCCACAGTGTTGTTTGTATGGTCAGTATCTGCAGGGGTGTTAATAAGGGTGGTATTTCCAGGGTTGTTTGTTGGGCCAGTATCTGTAGGGGTGTTTATAGGGTCAGTATCTGTAGGGGTGTTTATAGGGTCAGTATCTACTGAGGTGTTTGTAGGGTCAGTATCTAAAAGCATGTTTATAGGGTCAGCCAGGGGTGTTTACAAGGTCAGTATGTGTTTGTAGGGTGATTTGTAGGGTCAGTATCTATAGGAGTGTTTATATGGTCAGTATGTGTTTGTAGGGGTGATTTGTAGGGTCAGTATCTACACAGTTATTTGTAGGGTCAGTGTGTCTTCAAGGTTGTGTGTAGGTAGTGTCAACAGGGAAGGTGAGGTCTTTGAATATTATTTCTGAACAGAATTGGATCATGACAGTTTATTGATTATGAAATAAATAAAGTTGCATATAAAAATGTGTCATATTACATTCCAAAATATTGCCATGGTCTTTAGATTTTGAATTAATCAAGAAATCTGCTTAATCTGTTCACAGAAAATGTTTGTGTTTGCCGAAACAGTGACAGTAGAAAAGTACTAAGGGCATGACATGGAATACAGACAATTATATCCAAGGGAAGGAACTGGCAAAAGTTAAGTTTGTGACTTACGTTTCACAGAAGGAGAGACTGTTTAACAATATGGGTCATCTTCATTTGTGCAGGGAATGTTTTTTTTTTTTTTTTCAGTCTTCGAAAATCATGCGTGGGATTTCAGCCGTGTAACTCCAAGGAGTTAAAACCATAATGAAAACGTAATCAAAAGCCGTCATCATTTTTCTGTATTTTTCTTGTTATTATTTCCTTTTCTCTTGCACAGAAAGGTTTTTGTTTCGTATTGCTCGTTTGTTTGTTTGTTTTGCAGTGTTGTCTTCCATACCCAGTCACCAGTAAGGTCGATTTAGTCCGCAGGCGGGTTAAGTGTGAAAGAGCTTTATCCCTTCGTTTCCTTTAATAAGCCCCTGTCTTGATGATGTGATGTCATTGCAGTCTGCCTGGGGTTGATGAATAGCTAATGACTAAAGGAAGCTTTGATGACCACTGATGGGTCGTTCACTGTGGTAGAGTTGTTCCCACAGTGGATGGTCTTTATCTTTCCTGTGTGGCCTTGCTGTTGCCTGTTTGCTGATAACAGCTGTCTGAAAGGGCCACAATAAACACACACCAAAAATGTTGTGGTAAGTAGCACATATTCAGTTCACAGTACAAACCAGATGAGTGATTTTTTTTTGACAAGTGGTTCTTCTTCATCAAACAACTGCAAGTTACAGACATAAAAAAAAAAAAACCACAAACCATGCTGTTGTCTGGAGAATAGCACCGTCATTGGAGGAGCTGGTATGGTCTCCTTGTTGTCTCTCATGTGGAGTCTGCACAGAGCACTTGTGTCATCCTTAGAAGGTTTAGTGGGTCTCTTGTGTTATTTGGATCACAACAGCCAGCGCTGAAGGACACCCAGTTGACATTGCAGTAGTGCAGCGTATCCCCCCTGGGGGGTGATCAGAACAGACAGTACTAAACTGCATCTGTTGACTAGCCATTAATGCAGTGTATCTCCCTGGGAGTTGATCAGAACAGACAGTACTAAACTGCACCTGTTGACTAGGCATTAGTGCAGTGTATCCCCTGGGGGGTTGATCAGAACAGACAGTACTAAAACTGCACCTGTTGACTAGCCATTAGTGCAGTGTATCCCCCTGGGGGTTGATCAGAACAGACAATACTAAACTGCATCTGTTGACTAGGCATTAGGGCAGTGTATTCCCCTGGGGGTTGATCAGAACAGACAGTACTAAACTGCAGCTGTTGACTAGGCATTAGTGCAGTGTATCCCCTGGGGATTGATCAGAACAGACAGTACTAAACTGCACCTGTTGACTAGTCATTAGTGCAGTGTATCCCCCTGGGGGTTGATCAGAACAGACAATACTAAACTGCATCTGTTGACTAGGCATTAGTGCAGTGTATCAGCATTGAACAGCTTCTGGTTGGCTTGCTAGTAGTGCAAAGGGGTGTGGTGTGTTACCAGGACAGATAACACAAACAGCACCTTGCAGACTGGACAGTAGTGCATTGTACCCTCTGAGAGATCACCAGAACCTATTTCCCTTTGACCTATCCCGGAGTCCTGAAGACCGTTGGGGCGCCACAGAAGACTTCACAACTAGCTTCCCTCCACTCCCTCCCGGTTCTCAGACACTCTGAGGTAGTTACTGAGTGTGAGGCCAGTCCACGCACTGATGTTGTCCTCCCATCTCTTTCCCTGTCTTCCTCTCCTTCTGCCTCCTCGCACTGTTCCTTGTAGGATGGTTGTGGCAAGTCCATTGGATCTTCATACACGACCAGACCATCTCATTTATTTTTCTTTCCATCATGGACAACAGGTCTTTGTATGGCTTGCCTTAATCTGGTCTAGACCTCCAAGTTGGTAATGTGGTCTTTGTATGAGATGCCAAGGATCTTGCCGAAGCATCTAATTTCTAACAAACAAAACTAAAACATTAAAAAATAGCTGTGTTACTGTGCTTGTTTGTTCACTGTTCAAACAATGTTTTCCTTTTCTTCCAGGAGGAGCTGGAACGATTTTCCATCCAGATGATCCATGAGCCGACGGCGGTGTTCAAGAACGACCGTCGTGAGATCTACAACAACTTGGTTCTCTTCACCGTCATGGACGACTCCAACAGGAGGGAAGCTCATCCTGACATGCATATCTTCCAGAGTGTCCGCACCCCAGTAAGCTGACAAAGGAATAGATGGGGGAAGGGGGTGAAAAGAAAGGGGTGGAGGGTAGTGGTGTTGAGGTGTGGATATGGGGTGGTGGATGAGGTGGGGGTATCAGGACATAATATAGTCATCATCATCATGATCGCCGTCATTTGCCAACACCATCATCATCATCATCATCATCACCACCACCACCACACACCACCACCACCACCATCATCATCTTCATCATCATCATCATCATCACTACCTCCATCATTATCATCATCATCACCACCACCACACCCACCACCACCACCACCACTACCACCACCACCTTCATCATCATCATTACCATCATCACCTTCATCAACATCATCATCATCACACATCATCTTCATCATTACCATCATCATCGCCATCACCATCACCACCATCATCTTCACAATCACCATCATCATAATTATCATCATCATCATCATCATCATCATAACTATTCATCAACCTTATCATCATCATCACCATCATCATCATCATTGCCCCATGGCAGCAGGTCATCAGGGATGCAGTGATGGATTCTGGGGTACAGGCTTTTTGTCCTCAGTCACCAACTGTGGGAGAGAAGTGCTATAACTGCCTAGACTACATTATCCAGGACACATCTCTGTCTCCAGGACATCCTGGATCCTTTGTCCTCAGTCACCAATCGTAGGAACGAAGAGGTGTAGCTGCCTAGTCCTTTCATCATTCCCAGGACATGTCTGTCTCCAGGAGATGTCTGCCTCCAGGACATGTCTGTCTCCAGGAGATGTCTGTCTTCAGGACATGTCTGTCTCCAGGAGATGTCTGTCTCCAGGACATGTCTGCCTCCAGGACATGCCTGTCTCCAGGACATGCCTGTCTCCAGGAGATGTCTGTCTGCAGGAGATGTCTGTCTCCAGGAGATGTCTGCCTCCAGGAGATGTCTGTCTCCAGGAGATGTCTGTCTCCAGGACATGTCTGCCTCCAGGAGATGTCTGTCTCCAGGAGATGTCTGCCTCCAGGAGATGTCTGTCTCAGGAGATGTCTGTCTTCAGGATGTGTCTGCCTCCAGGAGATGTCTGTCTCCAGGAGATGTCTGTCCCCAGGAGATGTCTGCCTCCATGACATGTCTGTCCCCAGGAGATGTCTGTCCCCAGGAGATGTCTGCCTCCCATGACATGTCTGTCTCCAGGAGATGTCTGCCTCCAGGAGATGTCTGTCTTCAGGAGATGTCTGTCTTCAGGACATGTCTGCCTCCAGGAGATGCCTGTCTCCAGGAGATGTCTGTCTTCAGGACATGTCTGCCTCCAGGAGATGCCTGTCTCCAGGAGATGTCTGCCTCCAGGAGATGTCTGTCTTCAGGACATGTCTGCCTCCAGGACATGTCTGTCTTCAGGAGATGTCTGTCTCCAGGAGATGTCTGCCTCCAGGAGATGTCTGTCTTCAGGAGATGTCTGCCTCCAGGACATGTCTTCTTCAGGAGATGTCTGCCTCCAGGAGATGTCTGCCTTCAGGACATGTCTGCCTCCAGGACATGTCTGTCTCAAGGACATGTCTGTCTCAAGGACATATCTGCCTCCAGGAGATGTCTGCCTCCAGGAGATGTCTGTCTCCAGGATATCCTGCATCCTTTGCACCCAGGAAGGTGGCCCTGGGCAGTTAATCCTGACAGGAGACGGACCTGTCCTTGAAGATGGGTGTCAGACTGGGCATCATGACATCCTGTCTACGCCGTTTTTTTCTGGAAAGAGGGTGTGGGGACAGAGAGTCCTAACACTGGACCAGTCTGTCCAGAATGTCGGTGTAGGACAGTTAGCCCTGCCAACAGATAGGCCCGTCCGGAACAAGTGTGCGGGACAGGGAGTCATGGCAGGACACAGGTCTGACACACCCACCACATGTGACTGATAGTGGATGTGTTCCTGTTACATGTACACCCACCACATGTGACTGATAGTGGATGTGTTCGTGTTACATGTACACCCACCACATGTGACTGATAGTGGATGTGTTCCTGTTACATGTACACACACCACATGTAACTGATAGTGGATGTGTTCCTGTTACACATACACCCACCACATGTGACTGATAGTGGATGTGTTCCTGTTACATGACGATGTACACACACCACATGTAACTGATAGTGGGTGTGTTCCTGTTACACATACACCCACCACATGTGACTGATAGTGGATGTTCCTGTTACATGTACACACACACCACATGTGACTGATAGTGGATGATGTGTTCGTGTTACATGTACACCCACCACATGTGACTGATAGTGGATGTGTTCCTGTTACATGTACACACACCACATGTAACTGATAGTGGATGTGTTCCTGTTACACATATACCCACCACATGTGACTGATAGTGGATGTGTTCCTGTTACATGTACACACACCACATGTGACTGATAGTGGATGTGTCCCCCGTACACATACACACACCACATGTGACTGATAGTGGATGTGTTCCTGTTACATGTACACACACCACATGTGACTGATAGTGGATGTGTTCCTGTTACACATACACACACCACATGTGACTGATAGTGGATGTGTTTCGTGTTACACCCACCCACCACATGTAACTGATAGTGGATGTGTTCCTGTTACACATACACCCACCACATGTGACTGATAGTGGATGTGTTCCTGTTACACACACACACACACACACACACACACACACACACACACAGACACACACACACACACACACACCACAGGTGACTGACAGTGGATCTGTTCCTGTTACACACACACACACACACATGTGACTACTAGTGGATCTGTTCCTGTTACACACCCCCACCCACCACAGGACTGATAGTGGATCTGTTCCTGTTACACACACACACACACACACACACACACACACACACACACACACACACACACCACAGGTGACTGATAGTGGATGTGTTCCTGTTACACACACCCACCCACCACAGGTGACTGATAGTGGATCTGTTCCTGTTACACACACACACACACACACACACACACACACACACACACACACACACACACACCACAGGTGACTGATAGTGGATCTGTTCCTGTTACACACACACCACATGTGACTACTAGTGGATCTGTTCCCTGTTACACACCCCCCACCACAGGTGAGTGATAGTGGATCTGTTCCTGTTACACACACACACACACACACCACAGGTGAGTGATAGTGGATCTGTTCCTGTTACACACCCACACCCACCACAGGTGATTGATAACGGCTGTGCCCCTGGCTGTGTGTGTGTTGCAGGCGCAGAACATTGTGGATGAGATCTTTGCTGCCAAGCGTGGTCAGGGCCGGTGTCCAGTGCAGGGTGAGTCAGCTCAGCATGGCCTCTGTTGTTGAAGCGAAGTTTTACTTTACATTTCTGCTTTTTTTTTTTTTTTTTTTTTTTATTCTACTTTTGGAATTTTTTTTTCCTCTCCATTGTAATTGCTAATTTGGATAATGGTTGTGGTGACCATTTGCGGGGGGGGGGGAATGTGTGTCAGAAATGTGTGGTGATGATTGATTTTTTTTTTTCTTTTTCTTTTTATTCTGGTGATGGTTTTGTTTGAAAAAAAAAAATGCAGGCAGACCAAGTCTATCAGCGTAACATTCCCAGTACAGATGGAAAGACATGCATTTCAGGTTTGTTTTTGTTTGTTGGGGGGGGGGGGGGGGGGGGGGGGGGGGGGGGTTCGTCTTGAGTTTCGTTTTGTTTTGACTTTTGTTTTTCTTTCTCGCCAGTGGTGGTTGGGGTGTGTTTGTTTGCTGGCTGTAGTCCAGATATTCAGTGCTTGAATGTGGATGTTGAAAGCTGAAGTGTTTGATGGCTCCCACACTTTCTCTGACAGTGAGTGTTAAATGTGGGTATCAGTGCTGTGATATCCTGTCTCGCTGCACCCCCAGTGAAGAGGGTGGACAAAAGAGGCGTACATCTCACCTGGTGGCCAAAGGTTCCAAAGCCTCTTGATCAAGACTGGTTGAACATCATGATGTTATTTGTGGTGGCACAACCTTTGTTGGCTTGTGCCACTTCAGCTGAATGAAGCACAGTTTGAAGCACGGATAATTTGTGTTTTTAACAAACTACGGTTATGTGCTGTTGTGTATGACGTCAGACAGAAGAGGTATGAAATATGATTAGCAGGGAGTCAGATTGGTTTTTCAGACCTGTGTATGTGTGCGTTTTGGGTTGAGTTTGTCAGGTTTAGCTGATTCAGTGAATCATGCCTATTTTATTTCATTTTGTTTATTCATTTTGTTTTTTGTTTGTTTTTACTGCTGTTGTTGTTGCTGCTACTGTCTTCATGTTCCATGTGCAGTTAGTGTCATTACTCTCACGCTATGCGTGCCAGTTCCTCCCAGCACAGCCACAGACATTGAGGCATCAGCCCTGGCAGTCAGGAGGGAGCAGGTAGTGTCAGGGCTCCAAGAGGCGGCCCTCCAGAGGAGGCCCTGCACAGCGGCAGAGTTCAGCGGTGCTTGTTCTGATTCTGTATGCGCATGGAAGACGGGTTGTGGTGTATGTTTTATCCCATTTCCAGACACTTTTTGGGGGGTCATTGTCTATGAGGAGTTGGAGCTGGATATGTTTCTAGGTCAAGGAATGCAGGGGGAAGGAGCTGACAGTGCTTCATTGTTCATTTGCGCGCACAGAAAAAGCAACGGAGCCCTGGAGTCTGGTGTCCCATGTCTGGGCACTGTTTCTCAGTAAATGTTGGAGATGGCTGTAATGTGCAGGTTGAATATTGATCATTTGTTCACTCTTGTGTGTGTGCCCCTATAGTTTGAAGATTTATGGCTGAATAGGACAGTGGTGGACATGGTCAGTGTGTGTTGTACGTGCAGTTTTAAGATGGAGGGATCAGAGTGGGACAGGTGGCAGGTTCACTCTGTGTGTGTCTCTGTTGTTTGACGGTTGAATGTGACGGGTGGCATTGTCACTATATGTATATCTGTAGCTGAAAGATTTAAGGCTGATATGTTTAATGTGTGTATACCTGAAGTTTGAAGGTTTAGGGCCGAGTGGGACAGGTGGGATGTTCATTGAGTGTATACCTGAAGGTTTAGGGTGAGCGGGACAGGTGGGATGTTCATTGAGTGTATACCTGAAGGTTTAGGGGGCTGAGCGGGACAGGTGAGATGTTCATTGATTGTATACCTGAAGGTTTAGGGCTGAGCGGGACAGGTGAGATGTTCATTGATTGTGTATCTGAAGTTTGAAGGTGTAGGGCTGAGCGGGTCAGATGAGATGTTCATTGATTGTATACCTGAAGGTTTAGGGCTAAGCGGGACAGGTGAGATGTTCCTTTATTGACTGTGTACCTGAAGTTTGAAGGTGTAGGGCCGAGTGGGACAGGTGAGATGTTCATTGATAGTGTACCTGAAGTTTGAAGGTTTAGGGCTGAGTGAGTGACATGTGAGATGTTCATTGACTGTGTACCTGAAGTTTGAAGGTTTAGGGCCAAGTGAGACAGGTGAGATGTTCCTAGATTGTGTACCTGAAATTTGAAGGTTTAGGGCCATGTGGGACGTGTAATATGAATTTGTACCTGTTCAAAGATTTAGGGCTGAGTAGGACAGGTGATATGTTTTTTGTGTTGTTTTTTTTTTTTTTTTACGTGACAGAGGTACGTTTGTTTGTGTTTCAGCGAGGCCGTTCTCCTCAGAAATATTTGCCACCCATAGTGTTAAGATTGAGGGCTGGGAGGGGCAAGCAATTAGACAGGAAATTGCACAAGCTTCAGGGATAGGGTCAGCATCTGCCAGTCACAGCACTCGTTACAAGGAAGGATTGACATCAACCAATCAAAACACATTTAATAAAAGATGGAGTAGCATCAGCCAGTCAAAATGCTTTCTACAAGGAAGGATCAGCATCAGCTAATCAAAACGCTCTGTACAGGGAAGGATCGACATCAGCCAATCAAAACGCTGTTTACTCCCGAACCCGAACGACAGATTATCATGCAAGGGCGGGACATCAGGAAGGGGTGGGACATGCCGTTCAGCAAAACGCTCGTCACCGGGCAGTGACAGCACCAACAGCCAATCCAAACACTGCTCACACACAGTATAGCCATTCGGAGTTTGGTTACACAGCTGAGCAACATACCAGCCCCTATGCCACCCCCCATGCTGTCACAGTCCCCATCATCCACCAAGAGATAGGGGAAGAAATCGCAGTACAGGACAGGCAGGTATGACCCAACACCGCTCCAGAAGGGCAGACACGCACTCAGATCGTAAACACAGCGCACCACCACCACCACCACCAGCACCAGCACCAAGCGCGCAGTCTAACATAGAGGATGGCGGGGTATCGACCAATGAGCAGAGAGATGGCATGCCGGAGTCTGGTGGCGCGGTGTGTCGGGCACGGGTAAAGTGACAGAGAGTCCCTGATGCGCTAACCCTGCTGCTGCCTAGCCCCAGGGCTGTCTGATTGGCCACTGACCAGTGTGCAGGCTTGGACTCTTTGCTGGCACTAACACCTAGCCCTTGACACCCCCTCCTCCCCCCCCACACCCCTCCCCCCCCCCCTTTCCCCACCCCCAAAGCTGTCAGATGACGGCCAGCTGAACTGGAACCCACTGCTTTAGACTTACATACATTATCACCTCAGTTGACCTGGCCATGAGAACAACCACGCTTTTTAAAACCCAAAATTTCATTGTTTCAACTTGTTTTAACTTTGTTTTTATTTTGTTGGTAGTTGCTTTTATTCCGTTATCGTATCCTAGTCTGTTTTTTTTTCTGATTTGTCACTAACCAGTGCAGAGTGAGACAGCTGTTTAGGATTTATTTTTACTGATGTTTGCTGCAGCTTTGGTGTGTGTGTGTGTGTGTGTGTGTGTGTGTGTGTGTGTGTGTGGCAATTTCTTACAATGTTCCTGTCCCTGCAGAACATACAGAATTGTTAGATATATATAGCACTTGTCGCATCAACTGCTTATTTTATTTTTTTTTATATATAATCTTTCGCTTTGCTTTGTTTCCTTTATTTTTCTACAAACCTTCAAGTTTTATCAGTAAATTTGTATTTGATGTTGCGTTTATGTTGGTGGTTGCGTTTTGACAGTAGATAGGGATAGCATCATTTTTATTTTCAACAGACGTTGAATGATTTTCCATCCCCCCCCCCCCCCCCCTACACACAAGGGCTCTCAAAAAACAGCCCACTTGAACAGGTACTGATTATCTGATAAAGCAAGGAAGAAGATGGAACTAGAACATACTTGTTGTCCCATACAGCATGTGAGGGATTTTATCTAGAAAAGAGTTTGTCCTGTGGAGCAGTAAGGGAACAGTACTTTGAACCGTGATTTGTTGTCCTGTAGAGCGGCAGAGGAACAGCAGTTTGAACTGAGATCTGTTCTGCTTTAAGAGCTGTGAACGGAGAGTACGTTAAGCAGCGATTGATTATTCTGTAGCAAATGGACAGTACTTCAGAGACGATTTTAGAGAGGGGATCAGGAAGGATGTCTGAAATCTGAGCGTTGATTTTTTTTTTTTTTTTTTTTTTAAATTTTGCACAGGAACATTGCCTGATTCTTAGATCATTGAATGAAGGATCTGCTTTACTAGTAGGATGGTATCTTTCTGTTTTAATTCTTAGCATGAGTCTCTGCTGAACTTGACAGCTAAAGTGGGGTGAAAATAGGTATAGTACAGGCAAATAGAGGTGTCCTTTTGTGTGTGTGTGTGTGTGTGTGTGTGTGTGTGTGTGTGTGTGTGTGTGTGTGTACGTGCGTACGAGTGTGTGTGTGTGTGTGTGTGTGTGTGTGCGTACGAGTGTGTGTGTGTATGTTTGTGTGTGTGTGCCCACATGACTTTGGACACTGGTGTTAATTGTGTACATCTTGTCTGCTGACATCTACGTCTGTAGATCAATTAAAGCTGCGATAGCCCTGTAGTGACTAGATATTGCCTATGTTGTTGTTACTCCACTGTTCTCAGTCACCTAATCTTCCACTCTGCTGGTGCCTTGTTGACCTCAGTAGGATCAGTTGTTTTTTAACCTAGTTTTATAACATTTTGTGGGCTGCCATGTGTCTTAGAGGTGTCATCTCTTTTGGACGACAATCAGGCTTTGTCTTTCTTTGATGTAGGTATATAGGCCTGTTAGCTCAGAAGATAAAGAGTCGATATATGTATGTATAAATAATGTATATGCGTGTGTGAGCATATATACATATTTATGTGTAAAAGGCTACACATGGTGTCAAGGATGTAGGTCAAAATTTTACCACATTAGGTTGAATTCTTTCAGAAAAAACTAGACCTAATCCTGAACAAAATCAGAAAAAAAAATAGTAAAAAGAAAATGATTTCGGTTATCTGTATTGGTCTCAGAGATGTGTGTATGTACACTCTGAGGCAATATTATATTATGATGACAGCAGAAATGCACTGACAATTTTTGCTCCCCCAGCATCGCTCTCTCGGCAACAAAAAGCACACATACACACATGCACACAAGCACATGTGTTCATGCACGCGCTTATGCGCACATGCACAAGCACACACTGATGATTTTTTATTGCAGTATCACACACAGGCACATATGCGTACATGCATGTATGTGTGTAGGCATACACGCATGCATGCATGCATGAATGCACGTGCGTACGTGAGCACGCGCACACACATGCACACGCGCACACAAATTCACACACACACGCACACACACACACACACACACACACACACACACACACACACACACCACACACGCGCACACGCACACACACACACACATGTTAAACATGATAGACAGTTGTGTGTGTGTAAACATTTTACATATATTCTTTGCTGAACAATGGTGCAACTACCAAAATGCATGTTTAATTGTGTGTTGATGTTGCTGTGTGGCATTGGCAGTGTGTTCAGGTGCCAGTGTGTTCAGGTGCCATGTTCTGTTTGCAGAACATGCGTTGTATCACCAGAATAAGTTTTCTGCTATGTCCTGATGTAGCTGAGAGTGATATTGCCAGTGTGTTCAGGTGCCAGTGTGTTCAGGTGCCATGTCCTGTTTGCAGAACATTCGTTGTATCACCAGAATAAGCTTCCTGCTATGTGCTGATGTTGCTGAGTGGCATTGACAGTGTGTTCAGGTGCCATGTTCTGTTTGCAGAATGTTCGTTACATTACCAGAATAAGTTTTCTCGTATGTGTTGGATGTACCTGTGTGGCATTAGCAGCGTGTTCTGCTGAGGTACATCAGCCCATTTAAGTACAACTGGTTTTGATGAGTATGGAGTCAGTATCATTCTCCACTGCAGGGCTAGTGTTTGATGTCATCGTAATCAGATGTTGAGTATGGATGTTGTTTGGTGATGATGTGGTTATCAGCAGGTCAGGGGATGTCAGGTTGAAAGTCCACGCTGGGTGTCTAGTCCTGACCGTGTGAAGATTCTGATTTCGCTTGATCCCCTTGACATGCTGGTTGTTCCTCAGGCCTAGACTCCATACTTGAATGAATCATGGCGCTCGTGCTCTCTCTCTCTCTCTCTCTCTCTCTCTCTCTCTCTCTTCCTCTCTCTCTCTCTTTCTCTCTCTCTCTCTCTCTCTCTCTCTCTCTCTCTCTCTCTCTCTCTCTCTCTCTCTCTCTCTCTCTCTCTGAGTCTGACTGACTTCTCTCTCTCTCTCTCTCTCTCTCTCTCTCTCTCTCTCTCTCACACACACACATACACACACACACACACACACACACACACACACACACACACACACACACACACACACACGTCATATCACGAATAGTGGATGGACGTTAAATGAAGGACACACACGCACACACACTCACATACACATTATAGGAGTGCATATACCTGTCTGCATACATTCTTGAATTATGCATTATGTTTATATTTGTGCGCGCGTGTGTGTCTGTGTCTGTGTGTCTGTGTGTGTGTGTGATTTTTAAGAGCAAAATACTTGCTCAGTGGAGGTATTTCAGAGAGAAAAGAGAACAAATTTGTTTCTTGTGGCCTTTCCCCCTTGGCTTTTGAGAGTTGGTCCTCCTTTGCCGAAAGGTGCAGTTATCTCCAGTGCACAAAGAAACAGTCTAGGGTGGTCAGTATAACAGGTGGGAAAAAAGTGTAGAAAGAAAGAGGTGAAGAAAACCTAAATTAAACGTGAACCGATCTGTGCTTATTGTTTTGTGTAGTGGATCAGCAATTGTCAACATGCGACTTTGCCTCCACATCAGACATTCCAGTCTCATGCACAGCATGTGCAATGTGTGCTGTCGCCACATGAAACACTCCAGACCTCATGCACAGCATGTGCAATGCGCTGTCACCACATGAAACACTCCAGACCTCATGCACAGCATGTGCAATGCGCTGTCACCACATGAAACGCTCCAGACCTCATGCACAGCATGTGCAATGTGGTACATGTGCAATGCGCTGTCCTCACATGAAACGCTCCACATCTCCTGCACAGCATGTGCAGTGCGCTGTGTGTGTGTGCCGCCCTGGATTAAAGTTTGCCGCACGCTCTGCCCCCCAGAGATTGATGGGTGATGTAACACGCACTGGAAACACTCTGCATTGTCCCGTTTTCTGTCAGCCATTGGGGAGAAAGCGTCGGCCAGATCATGCCGCGCCACAGCCATTAAACATTACCTTGTTTTATCCACCTGTGTTTATGTTCCACGTGATCAGTTTTCAACCAGGGAAACGCTTGCAGACAGACATGATATTAACATTTTTTTTTTTTACTTAAGGAAGTTGGTCATGAAAAACAAGCTGTTTGTTTCATTTATACAGTTTATTGTTATGAAAAGTTTGTTGTTTAAATCAATTTTTAAACGAATGATTTTCACTTGGTGACAGCCCTGATGTGGCCCTTTGCGTTCGGCTGGGCTGTAAGCAACATTACCTTACCTGAAAGAATGATTTGCTACTGGAAAAACAACTTGTGAAAAACAAAGACATTTTTTTCCCCCTGAAATTTCACTTTAAAAGAAAAGAAAAAAAAACCTTTTAGTTCTAGATATTCATTTCAGTCTTATAAATTATTGAACACAGTTTATTTCGTTAAATCAAATTTGTTTATTTGGCAAAAAAAAAAAAAAAAAAAACAAACAAAAACCAAGGAACTATAGAAAGGTTGGAAAAATATGTTGTGTCATGATTTCTGCTACCAGGGTTTGCCTTCAGCTGACACGTAGTTGTGGCCCTTGGTCATAATGGTAGTTGTTTCCCCTCGTTGTAACCTGACAGGCATAATACAGGGAGCACGAGAACCGCTGGAACGGATGATACCCTGTGTTTACTAGCGCTCACTTTACACTTCAACATTTTCCTGGTGTTGTACGGATAGAAACTGGAGGATTTCACAGCAGCGGAAGAGGGTGGTCACACACGTGCACACGCACACACAACAAACACACACACACACACACACACACACACACACACACACACACACACACACACACACACACACACACACACACACACACACACACACACACACTTACTTCAAAGTACTCAGAAAAGAACCTGTAATTCTCTGCTGTCCACTGTCATACATGTCTGAAGCTCTGCATTCGTACATCGCTTCACATCCTCTTTGTTCTTCAGATGATAGGCACATCCTTCTTAAACCCAGTGCAGCAGGACACCTTGAAGAGTCTGCAGGGTTTTTTTTCTTTTCTTGATCACTAGGCTGCATTGTGGAATGAACTTCCATTGTCAGTTCAAGAGGCAAAATTCTGGTGTGTGTGTTTTTTTTTTCCTTCCCTGCACTGATCTGATGGACACAATTTCTTACACTTTCTGTTTGATGACCATTTGTACTGTAGCCGCCTTGCTGTGTGACTGTCTCTGTTTGTGCTGAAGTGCACTGACTCTGTGTGTGTGTGTGTTTAAGTGTGTGTGTGTGTGTGTGTGTATGTGTGCAAGCGTGTGTGTGTAAGTGTGTGTGTGTGTATTTGTGCATGCGTTCATGTGTGTGTGTCCATGTGTGTGTGTGTGTGTGTGTGTGTGTGTGTAAGTGTGTGTGTGTATTTCACATGTGCTCATGTGTGTTGTGTTTGAATGTGTGTGTGTGTGTGTGTGTGTGTGTGTGTGTGTGTGGTCGTCGGTTTAATGTCCTTCCACTATAGTGATTCAGACAGTTATGTGTGGGTGAATGAAAGTATGCAAGTGTATGAAGTGTATTATTCCATAACGATACGATAGAATATGACATCTCCCCCCCCCCCCCTCATCCCCCATCCCTTTCCACCTTGACTATTTTAAGTGAGAAGTGATAAGATCTACAGATAAGGGCCAATTGAACTATTTAAAACAAACACTTACAAACTGAGTCAAGAACAGAATAATTGTTTAAAATATATGGTAAAGGCAATGAAGTCGATCCATCAGTGTAACCATCAACCCGAATGTCTTAGGAGTTCTCTTGTTCTTGGGCATTGAATCAGCAAATGACTGACATTTAAGGATTTCCCACACATACATTTAACATTATGACAATGTTTTGATTTTTTTCTGTTCTGTGTGTTGATTTAATTGTCACCCACTCTCTGGTCTGTCATGGTCTTTTTGCATTGTCTGTTGGTCTGATTGTCACCAACAGTCAGCTGTCCTCAGTCTGTTGCTGTATTTTGAAGTTTGAAAAAAAAAAAAAAAAAAGAAAATTAAATTGGTCAAAGGGAATGAATCCAGTGTGTCCTGTTTTACTTTCCTTCTCCTTTCAGGCTAGTCTAGAACAGGGAAGGAACTGGGAGTTTGAAGTTCTGGACTGCTTAGCACACTGCAAG
The DNA here is from genome assembly GCA_016801955.1 of Conus betulinus. Classification (NCBI taxonomy): domain Eukaryota; kingdom Metazoa; phylum Mollusca; class Gastropoda; order Neogastropoda; family Conidae; genus Conus; species Conus betulinus. The sequence goes on from JADBJO010001729.1 coordinate 286,982, forward strand.
GCCATTTTTTTTTTTGGTCTCCCCTCGACAAAAAACAAAAGTTTACTGGAAGGGGTGTGTGGAGAATGCAGACCCCCAACACATTCAGACAGATTCTGGATCCTCCCGTTGATCGGAATCTGCTCCGTGGATCGGCATCAACATTTAATTGCTTTGTCTTTAGGACTTCATTGAAAACTTGGAACTGATTTGAAAGAAATTGTCTGCTGTGTGGATCTTCTCTTTCCACCAAGTTTCTTTAAAATTGATTGAAAAAAAAAAAAAAAAATCTGTTAATCTGGCTGACAGGAAAGGAAAAAAAACATACGCAAGTATAGTAGTAGCGCAGGCAATGAAAGGTAGATACCAAAGGTCTGACCAGTTCACTGGGCTAATGCCTAGGTCTTATCTTCCCATCCAGTTTCATCAGAACTATGAAAACATTTTCATGTAATCTTGCTGAGAGGAAAAAGAAATACAAACGCGACCATAGCAGTAGCACAGGCAGTGAGAGGCAGCTACCGGAGGTCTGACCGGTCC
>JADBJO010001729.1:297500-300000 GCA_016801955.1 Conus betulinus
GATACCTGGTAAAGTGATGGTTCCTTGATGCCGACTTACTTTTGTGAATACGTTGTGGTGATACATCATTAGTGAAACGAATTGACAGTATTCAAAAAGATAGTTGTTGCATTGTGGGATCAAAACATGGCTCGTTTAACCCTTACATCAGTTGTTTAGCAAGATGTGAACACACTTTCATCAGTTGTTTGGCCTCATATCGCCAACATCAACACTGCAATGTCTTGCTTTTGAACGTCAGAAGTTGTGTAAAGTTCAGTTACGTATAGAACTTTTTATGAAAAGACAATAGAGTTTACAAAAGAAAACATACCACTGTTCAAAATAAACACAAATATTAAAGTAAAATTATTCAGCGTGTGGCATACTCTCAGTTGAATTCTTAAATGAAAAAGAATTGAACAGTACAAAATTCATGGTCTTCTCTTAAAAAGCTTCAAAGTTCTCATTGTAACTGTACTATGACTGTAGTTGTGCAAGTGCTATCTTTTGTCTTGTGCAGCAAGACAGAGTTGTAATGTGAAAACAGTCTTTAACTTTTGTCAGTCTAGGCTCACATGTTTCACTATGAACGATTCTAATGAATTATCAGTGTGCAGCCCATCTAGAGGGAAACTCTGTGTCCGTAATGATTCTGACAGCTAAAGGGTGTGGCTGGTTCCTTGCATAATGTCCAGGGTACATTACCAGAAAGATTCTAAGGGTCATACCATATTTCCCTAGCAAATGTCCCTTTACACAGGAAGACTGTAATAGGCAGTGCCATGTCCCTTTGCACAGAAAAATTTAAAATGTACCACATTTCTTTGCAAAATCCCTGTAACCAGAAAGGTTTTTCTGGATGGTGCCACATCTCCATGCCAAATCATCCGAAAGACTCAAAGTGATGTACTGTTCCCCTGTAAAAGGTCCATCTGCCCATAAAGACTCTGAGGAATGGTATAGTGTGTCCCTGCAATAGGTCTCACCAGGTTTCATCAGAAAGACTGTAAGGGATGGATATGCCTACTTTCAAATTTCCCTATGCCCATGTCTCTGTGTCTGAGTGCAAACTTTACACAGAAAAACTCTCTGTACAGTGTTTAAATCCTCTTGCAAAATGACCATTTCCTCAGAAAGACCCTAAAGGATGGTGCCGTGTCACACTGCTAAGTGTCCCTTTACTCAGAAAAAAACTCTTAACATGTGCCACTTTTCATTGAAAGTGTCCATTGAAAAAAAGAAAATGAACATGAAGGGATGACATTGTGCAAAATGTCCCTTAACGCCCAGAAAGACCCATTGGAATGCACAAGTTTTTCTTGCATAATTTCCCTCTACCCAGAGACTCACAAGAAATTGGGTACCATGTCTCCTTCACCCAAAAAATGGATGTGACAGTATTCATGGAAAATGACCCATTACTCAGAAACAGTGGGGGGGGGGGGGGGGGGGGGGGTAAAAGTTTACATGCAAAATGGCCATTACTCAGAGAGAGAGAGAGAAGACTAAGGGAAGTAAAATTTTCTTGCAAAAATGACCATTATCCAGAAACACTCTGAAGGATGTAAAAGTTTTCTTGCAACCCATTACTCAGTAACACTCTGAGGCATGTACAAGTTTTCTTGAAAAATGACCCATTGCTCAGAAACACTCTTGAGGCATGTACAAGTTTTCTTGAAAAATGACCCATTATTCAAAAACACTCTGAGGCATGTATAAGTTTTCTTGCAGAATGACCCATTCCACAGAAACATTCTTGAGGCATGTACAAGTTTTCTTGCAGAATGACCCATTACTCATAAACACTCTGTTAAATGACCCCGTATCTCCTTGCAAATTTTACCTATAAAATTTGAGACTATGCCTCCATGCAAAATGTCCTTACCCAGAAAGATTTGACAGGGGATGGCACTATGTCTGCATTCAAAGGGCCTCTTTACCCAGAAAGATTTGAGGGATAATACCATGTCACCCTGCAAAATATCCCTTTCTCCAGAAAGATTTTTTTTTCCCTGTAATAAATTTTATTACGTATTTTTTTGTTTAAAAAATAAATCATAACACAAGCACATAAATGGAGAAGAAAGATATCTTCTGTATTTTCAAATTAATCCCAATGTTGGTGTTTTTGTAACCTGTTTGAGTGTGCAGTGTAGCACATGATTATTTTTATTATTTCAAGTTTTACCTCCCTGTTCAGATACACATGAGGTATCGTGTAAAGCAGATCAATACTGAGGGACTAATGATGTATTGAAGGAATCAGTTGTAATGAACGTTATCAATGTCCTTTCTGTAACAAGTTATTTGAAACTTGGTACGAGGACCCTCAGTTCACCATTTGTACAACTCCCTTGTCATAATGACCAAAGTCTTTGGGATTAATTGTTTTCTGCTACACCTTAATACTGTTTTCAGCCTGTATAGACTGACCACCCGTGTTCTGACTAATGGCCAACCAATCCGTTATCTACAGCAGATTTGTGTGTGTTGCATAAATTATTGGATGGAAAAAATG
>JADBJO010001729.1:302500-310000 GCA_016801955.1 Conus betulinus
GTGAAACGCATGCTATAAATACTAACTGTCCACTAATGAATTCATGTACGATGACAGAAAAACGCATGTTATAATACTGACTGTCTCACCACTGATCAAAATTCATGGGATCCAGCTTATATAACTGTAGCTGCCAACTCTCCAGAATTCCACAGGAATTTCCCAAAAATTCAGATATTATTCACAAAATCACAAATTAAGTTGTTTTGTTTTTTTAAATCCAGAATTTCAAAGTGTTTTTTAAAACTGGGGGGTTTCGGAGCTCATCTTTTTTGAATAGGGATGACAAATCAAGACTGAATTAAGCCCAAGTAGTGTGTGGATGTTTGCATTTATGCATATGGGGGAAAGTGTTTTCTTTATACCCCTTCATTTGTAAGCTGAATTGTAAAGGGGTTAGAAATGCTGTTGGTCAGAGCGGAACTGACTGTCTTCACCCCGTCCAGTCCCCCGTCATGCCCGTGTTCCCCAATGTTGACTCCGGAAAGGCTGGCAGCCGTGTATAGCACTCTGCTTGTGTATGACATTTCTCCTGTTTCTGTTTCTGTTGTGGATGATTTTGGCTGTTTTTAAAACGAGAAAATGTTTGGAATGATGTGACAAAGAGTGTGCGTGTGTGTGTGTGAGTGTTTGTGTGTGTGTGAGAGAGAGAGAGAGAGAGAGAGAGAGAGAGAGAGAATGTATGTGTGTGCGTGAGTAAGAGAGAGAGTGTGTATATATATGAGAGAGAGAGAGAGAGAGAGAGTGTGTGTGTGTGTGTGTGTGTGTGTGTGTGTGCGCGCGCGTGTGTGTGTGTGTGTTTACGTGTGTGTGTGTTTACGCGTGTGTGTGTATGTGTTTGTGAACACTTACCACAGCAACTCTCTTTTGGTGTATGACACCATTTTTAGTTTCTCATGTGCCCTCCACCCATAACTTCCTGTCTTTCTGTATGCACCCCCTCCCCCTGTCCCCCCTCCTCCCTACCTGCCCCTTCATTATCCCCTGAACCCCCACCCCCCCACCCCCTCCTAACCGACATGTTTTCAGTACACACTGTACCCCTCTGTGTTCCACATTTCCTTCCGCTAATTACCATGCACAAAGGGGGGGGGGGGGGGGGGGGGGAAGCACTGGAGCGATTGTTGTTCTTGTGTGTCTGCCTGTGTGTCTGTACAACTGCTCAAGAACAATAAGACCAGTTGTTGTCCAGTGTCTCCATGCTGTTGTTAAGGTTTCTACTGTGGAGGTCCGTACATAAGGAGCAGCGACATATTAAAGGGAAGAAGACCAGTGATCTCGATAGCAATTTGAAACCCGGTGAGGCAAACTGTGTGAAGAAAAGCAGGTCAAACAACAAGGATAGTCTGGTCACAGCCGTCACGAAAGTCAAGCGCATGAACGCTGTAGTCCGCTTTCCCATTGGTCAGACAAAAATGAAATTACCACATTATCGTGGTGAGCAATACATTTGTTGGCGTTTCAGCATCCTAACTGGGTACGCAGCTGGTAATTACCTGTATTCACAGACCCCGGAAAACCATGTGACACTTCAGTGCATATTCATTTACAGGGTCAGTCCCACAGGGGATGGCATGTGAAGGCCTTTAGATACAGGGAATTCCCCGAAGATGGAGTATGGCTGCCTTAATGGTGGGATTAAAAAAAAACAGTCATACAAACAAAACTCCACTGCCTGTCTAGGCAGTATCCGCAGGAGTATCAGCCTGCGTACGCAGAAAGAAAGAAAGAAAGAAAAGATACAGGGAAAAATGATATATGGAAGGGAAAACTTGGGAGACACAGTGGCATTTGTTATTCAGCGTGTCCGTCTCTGTAAGACATGACATGTGCCAGCCTGTACATGTCGGACTGACAACATGCAGAATGAGAAACCAGGGATGGTAAAAGTACAAGCCTAGTTGTCAAATTTGATCATGTGATAGTTCAGACTATCAACATTTTCCATCAGTGAACCTAAATGGTAGGGGTCTTTGTTTTTCCCCTCCTTCGCCTCAGCACTGGCTACACAATTACTTTCTTTTCCGCCCCTTGACTCCATAGAAAAAAAAAAAGCTAATAAACCCCACCCCACTGCTTACGCTTGGACCTCTTCCTGCTCCATAGACAAAGAGAGCACTTTTTTTTTGAGGAGGGGGGGTGTGTGACTTCTACGATTAAAAAAAAAACTTTTTGAATTCTTTATTCACATACACCAGACCAATTCTACGATTGAAAAAAAAAAAAAAAAAACTTTTTGAATTCTTTATTCACATACACCAGACCAATTTCTGTTTATAGAATGCATTATATTTTCGTTAAGAGAGCACTTTGTGCAGGTTCATTATGGAGCATGAACAGCAAGTTTAGAAGGGACATACTTTGACGAAGGTTTTAGTGTGAGATCAGGGTTAGAGTACGCTTTAACGTTGGGGTTAGCTCAGGTTAGGAAGCATCTTCAGCTCCCTTCCAGGAAGTCAGGCGGGCAAGGGAAGTCACTCTTGTTTTGCTTTTTGTTTTTGCCCCAGACAAGCACAGAGACATTAATGAGGGTCTGAATTAACCTTTGGCCACAAGAGTTTAGATTTGGCTTCTAGCATGTGTGCGTGTGTGTGTGTGTGTGTGTGTGTGTGTGTGTAAGCTAGCCTGGTTGGCTACTGTAAAAAACAAAAAAATACTTCTGTCACACTAAAAGCTTGTGACATCTGCACCTTCGTAATTTCTCTTCAGAGATGATAAAGTGTTCTTGACTTGACTTGACTTGACTTGACCTCTTCATTTGTGCAGGAAACGGGGAAGGGGGGGGGGGGGGGGGGGGTAGAGCCTGGCAGAGCATGCAGGATGTCAATGTTTTCACATCTTTCTTTCTCTCTTTTTTTTTTGGTTTTTTTGTTTTTTTTTTTCCACATTCTTCTCGATGTGGCAGCAGTCCGTGCATTGTACAACAAAGTTCCCTCTTCCAGCCCACCCCTTTGTCCTTTGTCTGCCCCTCTCCTCTCACCCCCCACTTCCACTGCCAACAGGCTTTGTCTGCTCAGTAAGTTCAAGACTTCACCAGCAAAGAAAACATTTACGCCAGAGTCCTTTCTCATCCCGCAAGCATGCGAAAGAGGTCAGGTTTGGTTAGAGAGTCGTTTAGAGGCCTGGAACAAACCTCCCCTTTGAGACTTCCTTTCTGTTCAGGAGACAGTGTGACAAATCTCCAGGCATTGCAGCATGTCTAGATCTTGCATAGGGACTGTATATATATATACTTAATGTGTTGAATGAATGATGATTAAATGATAGAGAAACATCAGAGATGTGGAAAGGTAGTGAGACCCATGAGCTTTTGTTATAAACATGATTTGGAATCAGGAATTTTCGTATTCATTTTTATCATTTTGTGATGTTCTTGTCGTATATTTTTAGGTCCTCTTGGCATGGATGTGCTTAGAAAGCACATCAATCTCTTACATAAACTGTGAAATCATGTAGACACTTATTTCCTAGTTCTTGAATAGGGTTTTGAAACTGAAAGACTATATCTGACAGATTTCACTGTATGATGTCAGTGCTGGAACAAACTGTGATTCTGTCCGACAGAACACTGTGCATGCTGACATTATACATCAGTCATTTATATTGGTATACAATGCGCATGCTTCATTACTGAACAGCATCCATGTTAGCATAATACTTACGCTTTTCTTAGCAATGTACCAGTTGAAGCTAGGGTCCTGAGTGAATGATAATGCAGATAGATGTAATGGAAGCATTAATGTATGTGGGCAAAGAGTGTACCGTTGAACTTCACAGAATACCTAAATTGGTGACCCTTTTCATTTTTGTAGATTATTCTCTCTCTCTCTCTCTCTCTCTCTCTCTCTCTCTCTCTCTCTCTCTCTCTCTGTGTCTCTATATCCATATTGTATATATATATATATATATATATATATATATATATATATATATATATATATATATATATATATATATATAGTGTTTGCATGTATGTATGTGTGTATATATAAACTGCACAACATGCATACTTTTTTGTGATTGACTATACTCTATACTGTGTGTGTGTGTGTGTGTGTGTGTGTGTGTGTGTGTGTGTGTATGCGTGCGCACACACACGCACGCATGCATGCTAGCGCGCGAGAAATGTATTCAAGTAGCGATGAATAGCTTGTTGTTAGCTCCAGGTGTGAGCGCTGGCGTGGTGTATTGTTTCAGCAATTATTGAACCACTGTTTCGACGACATCGAGAAGTTTGTGGCACGGCTGCAGCAGGCAGCGGAGGCCTACAAAGAGCTGGAGAGGAGGAGGAGGAGGGAGAGAGGGGCCAAGGGGAAGAAGAACGTGGGGGGAGGTGAGTGACTCCTTCCAGCTGAAAACTAACGGGCGGCCACAGGAATTGTGGCTTCCTCAAACCTGGCCTTGGCTACAGCTGTAACGTCCATGCTCTGTTCCTGTTCGTCTTTTCTGTGTCGCTCTCTGTCTCTCTGTCTCAGTCTGTCTGTCTCTCTTGCTCTCTCTCTCTTTCTCTGTCTGTCTGTGTGTGTGCATGTGTGTGTGTGTGTAAGTGTGTGTGTGTGTGTGTGTGTGTGTGTGTGTGTGTGAATTGTTATGAAGAGATACATTGGATGATGTGTGGAATTGCAATGAGTCAAATTGCCTACAGTAAAGTACCTTGACTCTCTCTCTCTCTCTCTCTTCTCTCTGTCTGTCTGTCTGTGTGTCTGTCTGCCTCTTTCTCTCTCTCTCTCTCTCTCTCTCTCTCTCTCTCTCTCTCTCTCTCTCTCTCTGTCTCTGTCTCTGTCTCTCTCGCTCGCCTCTCCCTCTCTCTCTCTCTCCCTCTCTCCCTCTCTCTCTCTCTCTCTCTCTCTCTCTTTCTCTTTCTCTCTCTCTCTCTCTCCCTCTCTCTCTTCTCTCTCTTTCACTCACTCTCTCTCTCTCTCTCTTTTTTTTTTTTTTTTCTCAAAGTGTGTAATGCGCCAACCATCCCGACACTTCGTCCTATAGATTTCCAAACCGTCCTTTTGATGTTCCTGATCTAGGACAAGGTCTGTCTTGAGCTTGTGAATCTGCACATTAGTTAAAACACCGGTGAACAGATTAGTGATGGGGGCAGAATGTCTGTAGCTAGAGTGTCCTGAACAGGACAGTACCGAGCAATTTATTGGGTGGAAAAAAAAAAATTTATGTATGAGGTTAAAAAAAAAAAAAAAAAAAAAGAAAGAAAGGCGAGAACGAGCAGAGTTGCTTCGTTTTTAAATACATGAGGGTCAGGTCTGTTCATCAGATGCGAAGCTGGTTGTGCAGATGATGGAACAGTGAGGTGAACCAAGCAACAAGGATCATATTTGTTGTGTGTGTGTGTGTGTGTGTGTGTGTGTGGAATGTTCACGGATGCCATGGAAGTGGCAGTCAAAGCAGTGAGATGTGTTTTGTGGAATTTGTGCGAGAGCATTATGGTGAGCAAGGCATGAAGAGGAGGATGTATCACGTACGCTGGGTGAAGTGTGGTGTGACAGGGGGCAGTAAGGAGCTCGTTGGATGTGTGGGCAGATGGCATGCTGGGTCACCGTGCTCGGCCGCCGCCCGCCCAGGACTTTGTGGACATCTTCCAGAAGTTCAAACTTTCCTTCAATTTGCTGGTGTGTAACACAGGGAAGAAACGCCGTTTGTCTTCTCTTGTGTGTGTGTGTGTGTGTGTGTGTGTCTGTCTGTGTCAGACTTTCCTTCAGTTAGCTGGTGTGTAACACTGAGGAGAAACACAGTTTGTCTTCTTTGTGTGTGTATATGGCTGTGTCTGTGTCTGTCTGTCTCTCTCTCTGTCTATCTCTGTCTGTCTTTGTCTGTTTCTTTGTCTCTCTCACTCTCTGTCGGTCTTTCTATCTGTCTCTCCCTACCTGTCTCTCTCTGTCTTTGTCTCTGTCTCTGTCTCTCTCATCTGTCTGCCTGTCTGTGCATTTGTGTGTATGTGACTGTTTGGGTGCATGTTACTCGTATTTATTTATCATGTTGTTGTCAGATACATGCTTTTTTTGTGCACATCATGGCCAGGTTATCGTACTTCGTCAGATTTGTCGAGTTGTCTCCTTACACGGTTGTATAGTATGTGCTATGATTAAAAACATTCTTTGTTGTGCTTTTCTTGGACAGGCAGACCTGATTTGGGATCAGTATAGAAAATGTTTGCAGACTTTTGTTCCCTTTGGTTGCTTGGGGGGATAGGGGGGGGGGGGGGAGCGTCATAATCGCCATTTTCATTCCTGGTTTTTGTGTATTTCCTTGTTTGATAATTTGTGTTTTTAATGTCGCCATGCCTGAAATCAGAATGATCTGAGTGAAATGCTTTTTTTACCGTAACATGTGTGAGCCTCCATCACAAGGGACAAGCTACTATGGGTCAGTTTGTACAACCATGAGAACTGAGACTCGGAGAAAGTTAAAATTTCAGCTGGAGAAGGAAACAGAGTGTGGCCTTAACTGAAAGCAAGTCATAATGTACATGAACACATGGAACAAGGTGCACAGAAATGGTTAATCAAACAAGCAAAATGAAACGGACAAGTGAATTTTCATGGACGGAACTGTTTTAATTAATGCACACAGTATGAAACAGACAGGTGAATTTTGTTGGACGGAAATGTTCAGTTAATGCACAGTATAAAACAGACAGGTGAATCTTCTTGGACGGAAATGTTCAATTAATGCACAGTATAAAACAGACAGGTGAATCTTCTTGGACGGAAATGTTTAGTTAATGCACAGTGTAAAACAGACAGTGAATCTTCTTGGACGGAAATGTTTAGTTAATGCACAGTGTAAAACAGACAGGTGAATCTTCTTGGACGGAAATGTATATTAATGCACAGTGTGAAACGGGCAACTGAATTTCTTGGACGGAAGTATTTCTTAACACACAGTGTGAAACAGACAAGTGAATTTTCTTGGACGGAACTGCTTAATTAGCACGCAAAGTGAAACAGACAAGTGAATTTTCTTGGACGGAACTGTTTAATTAACACGCAATACAAAACAGACCAGTGAATTTTCGTGGAACTGCTTAATTAACACGCAGTATGAAACAGACAAGTGAATTTTCTTGGACGGAACTGTTTAATTAGCACGCAATATGAAACAGACCAGTGAATTTTCTTGGATGGAACTGCTTAATTGACACGCAATATGAAACGGACAAGTGAATTTTCTTTGACGGAACTGTCTAATTAGCACGCATCATGAAACAGACCAGTGAATTTTGTTGGACAGAACTTTTCAATTAACATGCAATACGAAACAGACAATTGAATTTTCTTGGATGGAACTGTTTAATTAACACGCAGTATGAAACAGACCAGTCAATTTTCTTGGACAGAACTGTTTAATTAGCACGCAATATGGAACAGACAAGTGAATTTTCTGGACGGAAACTGTTAATTAGCAAGCAATGTGAAACAGTAAATTTTCTTAGACAGAAGTGTTTCTTAACACACATTGTGAATAAGAAAGTGACTTTTCAGCTAATAT
>JADBJO010001729.1:315000-382500 GCA_016801955.1 Conus betulinus
CGCGATGGAATGGGGGACAGCACAAAACCAGTTAAAGGACACCACTTTATCCTAACAGTCTTCCATTAGGTTCAAGTCTCAATGAGTAGCCACACCACAGGTGTCTACAGGTTTAAAAGCAACTGACTAAACACTGCTACTGTCAAAATGCTTAGTATGCAGGTGATGTTGATCTGCCAAGCGCTGATGCAAATGCACTGACAGAGCCTGCACTGACGATACCCTCCTCTAGATGGTTCCAGTCCATCACTGTCCGTACGAGGAAGGAATGAGTGTACTGCTTTTGTATTACTGACAGGTAGCTGGAAGCCAGGAGAAAGATGTAATGAACAGTAAGCTTTCATACTAGAATGGTAATATGACTACATACAATTTTTACCAGTGTGATGATGAATGCATGAATATGGCCACACCTGTACACACACACACACACACACACACACACACACACACACACACACACACACTGACAGCAGGTGTGATATATAATTCTGACATTCTCATTGTAATTTCAAAGAGAGAAAGGAAGAACACTATTCTGCTGGACAGAAAGGACAAACTGATTACAAGACAAGAACCTGACGCATTTCAACCTCTTTAGTCTTCTTCAGGCAAGATAAACAGCATTCAAGAAGATGAAAAATGAAGAACGAACAATTACTTATCTTCTGAAATTGGGTGCAAAATATGTCCATTTTGCACCCAGTTTAGAACATGAGTGATCAGTCATTCTTCACATCCATATTCATCTTTCATCCACACTGGTTACAGTGCAGGTATACACTATGCAGGGGTACTAGCATTTCTCATAATGTTGACAGTTGTAGGTAATTGGTAGAATCAGCGTGGTATACACTGTTCAGGTGTGTCAGTATTCCCCATGATGTTATGCTTATAGGTTGTCCATAAGAGTCAGCATTATTCACCTTAAAGGTATATACTATGCAGGTTTATTGCCCATGATGCTATAGCTACAGGTGATACAACAGATCAGTGTCATTTGCTCGACAGGTGCGAGACAGGGTGATTCCCTTTCCCCCTGAGGAGGAACGGTTCGTCCGTGGCGGCGGCGCCCCTGAAATGCGCGGTTTGAGCGTGACCTGCGCGCCCCCCCCCGCCCGCCACGCGATGTGATGAGCAACCCCTCAGTGCTCGGCTACCAGCAGTATGTAGAGCAGCACATAGACAGGTGATGGCACTAACCAGGCAGTCAGTCATTCCCCTTCACTGACCCACCTTGATGGAGGGATGTTTGGGGGAGGGAGAGCAACTTTTGGGGGAGAAAGCTTTTGGTTGTTTTGCCTTCAAACTTTTAAGACCTTTTTCGTTGTTTTTTTTAAAAATGCATTTGTTTCTTATAGGAATGGAAACAAGAGAAATCAGAAACAGGGGAGGAGGTTGAGAGTCCAGAATTAGACTGGAGAAGGAACTGGGAGCGAGAACTCCCAGACTCGACGGGAGTGAGAGTTCAGAACAAGAGTGGAACGAGATCTGGACAGGAAGGAGGACTCAGAATGAGAGGAGATTGTGTGAACTGGGAATCAGATAGGGCTAAACTTGAGTGAGACAAGACATCAGAACTGGACAGAAGAGAGAACTGAGAACTAGACAGGCGTGAGAAGTTAGAATTGGAGGCGACTGGAAAATAAGAATTCAGAGTTTTAATAGGTCTAACAACTTCAGTTCCAGGACTGGAATTCTGGAGTTATGATGACAGGGAATAGATGACGCTTAACATGGAAAAAAGGGAGAATGATGATAGGGAATAGGTCATGTCTAACATGGACAAAGAAAAGGTTGTGTTTAGCATCGACATGGGAAGAATGATGAGGGGATTAGGTTGTGCCTAATGTAGACAAAGGAATCATAATGATGGGAACATTCCCTGTCTGATACAGACCAAAAGAGTGATCATGGGAATCGATCATGTCTAACATAGATGGGAAGAATAATGATAGGGAATAGTTTATGACTAATGTAGACAGAAAGAATGATAATGGGAATATGTTATTTCTAACAAAGACAAGAAACACGATGATAGGAAATGGGTCAAATCTAACGTAGATGTGAAATAAGATGATGACAATAGGTCATGAGAAACACAGGTGGCGGAGGACAATTGGGAACAGATCATGTCTTGCAGATAGGAAGAAATGATAGGGAATGGGTCATAATGATTATCTGACATAGACAAGGAATAATGATGATGGGAATAAATCATTTCTAACATAGACAAAGGAAGAAGTATAACGGGAATGGTTCATACATAGACTGTAAGATGATGATTATGAACTGGTCATGCCTACCACAGATAGGAAGATTGTTTAGGGAAACAGGTCATGTCTAATGTAATTCGGAAAAATATGATGATGGGGAATTTGTTGTAGCTGATACAGACCAGGGAAAATTATGATGACGGGTAATTTATCATGCCTAGCATAACAGGGAGAATGATGACAATGGGGAATGGGTCATTTCTAAAATGGACAGGGAAAAAAATGACGATGAAATGGTTTTTATGTCTAACAAAGAGATGAAGGAAGGAAGGGGTCATGGGTAACATAGATGAAAGATGGTGATGTGGAATAGACCATGTCTTCCACAGACAGGAAGAATAACGATGGGGAATACCTTATGTCTAACATAGATGAAAGATGGTGATGTGGAATAGGTCATGTCTTTCACAGACAGGAAGAAGAATAAGGATGGGGAATATCTCATGTCTGACACAGACAGGAAGAATAAGGATGGGGAATATCTCATGTCTGACACAGACAGGAAGAATAAGGATGGGGGAATATCTCATGTCTGACACAGACAGGAAGAATAAGGATGGGGAATATCTCATTTGACACAGACAGGAAGAATAAGGATGGGGAATATCTCATGTCTGACACAGACAGGAAGAATAAGGGATGGGGAATATCTCATGTCTAACACAGACAGGAAGAATAAGGATGGGGAATATCTCATGTCTGACACAGACAGGAAGAATAAGGATAGGGAATATCTCATGCCTAACACAGACAGGAAGAATAAGGATTGGGGATATCTCATGTCTAACACAGACAGGAAGAATAAGGATGGGAATATTTCATGTCTAACACAGACAGGAAGATTTATTATGAAGAATGTCATGACCGACATAGAGCGGGAAAATGAGGATGGAGAATAGGTCATGTTTGACATAGAGAAATAATTATGATGGGGTAATTTGTACCCTGGACATGCCGGAGGAGGGTGGGAAAACGGATCTGGTGTAACACAGACCAAAGAACAATGATGGGGAATGGGTCCTGTTTAACATAGACAGGAAGGAATATGATGGGGAACAGATTATGTCTAACAGAGACAGAAAGGATTATGATGATAGGAATAGATCATGTCTGATATGGAAAGAGGAAGAATGATGGTAGGGGTTAAGTCAGTTCCTACATAGACCAGGAAGGACAATGGTTGGGAATAGATCATGTTTTAACATAGAGGAAAGATGACGAAAAAAAAACTCCTGGTCATATCTATCACAGACAAAAAGGATGATGAAGGAAAAAGATTGTCTTTGTCTCAAACGGGAGGATGTTGATGGGAAAGTACCTCATATCTAACAGAGACAGCGGAAGAAAAGAGCAGTTGAAGATGTGTGGGTATTCAGAACCAACGTTTGTGAACAGAGATAAGTTGTATATTATCTAAATTTCACGGTGAATTGACGTACCTTTGTCTGTGTGTGTGTGTTCAAAGGAGTGGATCAGACAGAAGGTGACTGACTGTACCCTTGCTTGTTTTTTTCTTCTTTGGCTGTATACATACGTTAACACCGCATGACCTTTGTTTCACTCACTGGTCCTATTAGAGCAGCCGCTCATCGACCTCTGCATGGATCCTCACCCTGCACCACACCTGTCTGTGGCCCCTCCCACTGTCAGCCCCGCCCTCCCTGCTTCCTCTGTACAGTTTTTCATAGTACTGGTATGACATGACCCAGAGTCTCCGGTGTTCCTTATAAACTTCATTGAGGGTAACTGATGCCAAGATTCCAACATTTTCAGGATTATTTTGGAAGGAGATTAGAACGATGTACGGTTGTTAGGTTATGTTAACTTGCGGAACAGCGGTTTGTCAGTATTTGTCGTCAGTTTTGACCCAGTGACAGGAACGTTACTCCCTTAAGAGGAAACGGTCCTGTATGAGTTGTTGTTGGTTTAAAGTGGAATGAAATAGCAAACAGTCTTGCAAAAGAAGGAGTAAATAGAAATGCTGAAAATTTATTAAACAATCCCATAGATTTATCCTCCTGTGAATAAATTCAAATTATGGAAAAATATATACATAAGCAGAATCTAAGTTTTAAAAAAAATGGCTACTTTACCATCGTGCCCAAGGCACATTGTTAGATTAATTCATAAATTTAGGCTGAATACTGGGAACACTGAATATTCTCATGGCATTATTTGTGTCTGCAGAAAAAAACAGTTCTGTACATCATCTTTTGTTTGAATGCTCAGTGTTGATCTCGCTCTATCAGGAGAAAGGTATTGAGATGACTAGCTTTGATAACGTCAGTACTGTCTTATATGGTTCATATGTTGCTGAAATTGCCATGGCTATTTCGCAGTCACAGGTTGCAAAATTTTATAAAGGAACAACAATTTTGTGTGTCCCACTAGGGTATTTGACTGATATAAATATGCATATATCAGATGTGGGTTTGAAAGTTCTAATGTGGATGATAAGTGTTGAGGTGTTTTCTTTCTTTCTTTTTTTTTTTTTTAAACAAGTGTCCAATATCATCTGGCGATGAAAAGACATTATATAAACCACTGAACTGATTGTTGTTGTCAGCCAGTCAGATTCTGTGTGGTGAGGTGCTCCTGTATAATCCTAGATAATTTGAAATCATACCCAAGTTCTACCCCCCCACTCCCACCCTGCCGCCCTCTGCTTCCTCTGCCTCATCTTTTTTGACAAAAAAGAACATAAGAATGTTAACAGAAGGGAATGTGGCAGCCAGTGCTAAAGTTTTTGACAAAAAAAGAACATCACAGTGTTAACAGAAGGGAATGTGGCAGCCAGTGGTAAAGTTTTGACAAAAAAGAACATCAGAATGTTAACAGAAGGGAATGTGGCAGCCAGTGCTAAGTGTATAAGGAACACTGATATTTTTTCAGGACACTGTACAGCTAATTTTGGGGGACAGGTGTGGCCCCACAGTGCACGGTCCATACAAGTCGAACATATTGTCTCCAGAACATCAAGTGTACATATGCAAAAGTGTTTTGGAGCAAACATGACAGAAGTCCAAGTGACTGTGGGTTTTGTCCATCGTCACAAATCCTTTTCAGTTGCTCACAAAGTACTTAAAAGGTCTCTTTTTTTTTCAGTGTGACTGTGTTTGTGTATTTCAGGGTTTCTTTGTGTAGTGTGTGTCCATGCGCATGTGGGTGCATGAAAGTGTACAGGTGAATGCATATGCATACTGTGTGTGTGTGTGTGTGTGTGTGTGTGTTTTCAAGAATGTTTGTACTTGTGGATGAGCATGCGGATGTGCATGTCTGTGTGTGTGTGAGTGCATGTGTGTGTGCATATATGTTTATGTAAGCATGTGTATGATTGTGTGTGTGGCATGTGAAGTTGTGGACAGGGCTTGTCTGGGCACTGGCAGTGTGTGTGTGTGTGTGTGTGTGTGTGTGTGTGTGTGAGACTGTTGCTGTGAAGTCACTGCATGGCCTGATCAAAGCACACAGACTGTTCACAGTGGGAGTCAGGTGGCTGCTGGGGAATCGCGTCACAAGTCCTCATGTGTTGATGAGGTGGATGCATGTCACGTCCTTTGTAATCAGGACACATCATGGATTCCGTGTACTTTTTGAAAAGAAAATAATATTCGTCCATCTAAAGCCGTGTATTGTTTTTCCCTGTGCTCTTCATCCTGTCCCCCAGTGCTTCAGTATGCCCTCTCCTTCCTGGCCCAGACCTTCAGACTGATCTCTGCTGTGGTCCTGTCATCTTCACCCTGCCCCAGACCATTGCAATGATTCCTGCACTGACCCTGTTATCTCTGTCCTGACCCCAGATTATAGGAATGACTTCAGCGCTGGTCCTTCCCTCTCCATCCTGCCCAGACCATCTGTCTGTCCCTCTCCCTTTCTACCTGTCTGTCTTTCTGATTCTCTGTCTTTCTTGTTTCTCTCTCTCTCTCCCTCTCTCTCTCTCTCTCTTCTTCTTCTTCTTCTTCTATTTAAGATTGCTTATATAGCGCGTATCATCAGTTTGAGATGAAGCTCTAGGGGCTTTAAATCTATGCTTGCCTTTACATAATGGGCTGCCTCTCTCTCTCTCTCTCTCTCTCTCTCTCTCTCTCTCTCTCTCTCTCTCTCTGTTCTTCTTCTACGTAAGATTACTTATATAGCGCATTTCGTCAGTTTGAGATGAAGCCCTGGGGGCTTTAAATCTATGTTCACCTTTACGTAACAGGCTGCCTACTGAGGTAGAGCTAACTGAAGAGCTGCCTGCTGGTGCTCCATTCAGTTGTTTTCACATCAGTCAGTCTGTCAGTTTTTCATTCATATTTTCAGTCTTTCAGTGCTTGCTTTGTGTAGACTTGCTATCTATAGCGACCACCAAACTGGTGTTCTCTTCTGAAAGATAGAGATGGGATTTTATCTGTGGAAGATGTTATGCGTACATTCAGTCTATAGTCTCATTCGAAGGACTTACTAGGAAATGGAGTCAGAATCAATCTTAACTTCCGAGGGAAAAATTCCTTGTACCAAAACGTCCCAGCTGAGATTTGAACTGGCAACCCCAGGGTCATCTGGATTATGAGTCCAGCTCTCTCTCTCTCAGTCTTTGAATATTGGTTAAAAGTAGCTAGACTCCCCATTTGAGCGCATGTCGACGTTTTTATGAAACGCTCACATTACAGCATGAATCAGGTCATTTTAAGTGAGTGTCAACTGCTCAAAAGACTCTAACGGAAAATGGCCTTGGTACTAAGTGGCCAAGCCAGGGAGTTTATTATGAGTGCAGTTTCATAGCAAATTCAGAGGCAGGATCATGATGTATTTTTAAGCCAAACTGGCTTGCAGGAAAAGACGGTAACAGTAAACATTGGTATTTATGTTCTTTTAAGTGCTTTTTTCCAAGCAGGAGGACTCGCATTACTAATTCCAAACGCATGGCCTAGGAATAGTTTCACTGGATATAGGTTGAAAGTTGGTGGTTTGAAAAACTGATGCAATGATTTTTAAGTTACGAATGTTCAGATTACTCCATTTGCCCATTTTACTGAGTTACTGAGAAAATTAAGAACATCTTTTTCTTTTTTTTCCCCATTATACTGCTTATGCTGACAAAAAAATAAAAACTGCAGTGTGCTAAATTCCTGTTAACACCATGCCAGTAGCTGAAGAAGGGAGAGGGAGGGAGAGAATGATGGGTACCTGTAAGTGGGTGGTGGGCATGTGAATAATTTTTTTTTTTCTTGTGGTTAGTGAATACAATTATCTCCCCTGTTTTTACAGAGCTCAAGTGCTGAACAGGTGATAAAGTATTCAGTCCCCCCCCCCCTCTCTCCCCTCCCTCCCCCCCCCTCTCTCTCTCTCTCTCTCTGTGTCTTGTTTCTTTTTGTTCCCCCCCCCCCCTCACCTTCTTCTCTCTCATATTCTTTTTGTTCTAGACGTGTAAGATAAGTGATAATGTAAATGGAAGCATGTAAATGGAAGCATGTTTTTCCTCAGTTATGCTATTTCTGTGCGTCTTTTCTTCCATTAGGGAGAGGATGCATTGATTGTTGGTTTTTAATGAGTATTCTAATATATCTTCTGGTGTACATTTTTTTTCTTGCCGTTTGCTTTTTTTTTTTTTTTTTTTTTTCTCTCTCTATTTTCTATCAGTTGGGTCAAGGGGAGAAAATACATGAACTTGCTTTATTTTATTGCCTAATTGATGAATGGCAATGTCTTCTCTCTCCTTCCCTGTCTCTGTCTTATTCCCATCCCCTCTCCCTCCCTCCACCCCTCCCCCTCACTTTGTCTTTCTCTCTGGCTGCCTGTCTTTCACTCTGTTTTCTCTCTGTCAGAGACAGACACATGTCCATTCCTGTTCTTTCTTTTCACACTCATGCATGTGTGTGCACACGCGCCCAAACACACACATGTGCACACACACACACACACACACCACACACACACACACACACACACACACACACACACACAGAAATACACAAATACACACACACACACACACCAGGTAATGTGTTCATATTTGAAAATACTCAAATAAGATGCCCTCTTTTTTCTTAGTTTTACATGGCTTTTACTGTTTCGTTCAGTCAATCTTGGTACAACCTGGACTATAATGTTGATCCAGCACACTCACCTGGAAACACTGCCATGTGCACCTGGCACAAAGCAGACACCTTGTTCACCTGTTTAAGTTACGTCAGTATATCAGTCTTTCAAACATCACCACTGGATTGTTTAGTGTAGATAATTTGCATTGATACTTTGGTCAGTGGCAAGCATCAGAGCAGTGTAAACCATGCTGTAAAGGCTTTCAAACTTTGCCGCCACACTATATGACATGTTCAGGGTCTGGTAGTTCTTGGGATTTTAAAAAAGGACTGTCATTCAATGGTTTGTCGTGTGGTTGAAATGTAGACAATGTTTTTGTCATGTCAGGAGGTTGGGATTTTTTCACTTTTTCTTTCATTACTAATGATGTATAGCATAAAGGTGACGGTTTTGTCAAGCGTGTATTCTACAGTGGGTTCCCCCCCCCCCCCCACCTTTCTGGAGGTGACCCCAGGACACATATGTGATGGACATTGTCTTTCCAGTTACTTTGTAACTTTTGCATATTTCTTTCTGCATTATGCTGAAGCTACAAAGAAAGAGATCCTTGAGGCTTCATGGTGGCGCTGACTGCTAAAAAGCTTGTGCCTTTTCTTTTTTCTTTTCTTTTCTTTTTTTTTTTTTCAATTCTTACGTGACATGCAGTATTTTGTTGTAAACTGAGAACATGTGTTTACTTTACTCATAACTTCTTCACATAACATTTCTTTTTTTGTCTTACGTAATTTGCCGCCAGTTTCACTGGTATGGCCTGTCAGCTGACCTTTACAGCTACCAGTACTAACGACATAGCAAGTCAGCTTACCTCTGGCAGGAAGAATGGAACATGCAGATGGATAACAAATTGTTCAAAATGTGTCCAAACCTGAAAGAGTTTTTAACCATGTTCTTGAGGCAGGCCATAAAGAAGAAACAGTCTTGTGCCATTTGCATACAGGCCACTCCTTTAATACCCAGATTTATCTTTCAAAAGGTGAAGAAGCTATGTGATGCATTCCGTGTTGTGTACCACTCGCATTGAAACATATTCTTTTAGAGTGTTGGGACTCGCCTGATGTGAGACACAGACATTTTTACAGCAGACTCCATGAAAACCTTGTTCAGAGATGTCCCAGAGACACAGACATTTTTACAGCAGACTCCATGAAAACCTTGTTCAGAGATGTCCCACCTGATGTGATCTGTGAATTTTTTAAAGCGATCAACATTTTTCGTTTGATCTAAGAATTTACAGAAACAAAGATTTTTGACAAAATTTTGGGTGTGTTTTTAAAAGGGTGTGAATGAAAATTTGTTGTTGCTGTTGTTGTTGTTGAATGCCGTATGAGTTGTATGCAGTGACAGCCCTGATGTGTCAGCTGGGCTATATATCATACCTGGCCTTACCTGACTTGTACAGCTGCCTGTTTTATTCAGAAAACTACCTACCAGGCCAACCAGCGCAGAGCTCCAGAGCCGGTGTCACAACCTCCACCACCTGTTAGTCAGCCTAAGCAAGTACCCATTGACGATAACGCCGCTTACCTGGAAGAGCTGAAGAGGACGGGAGCCAGGTGAGATACAGCTGGTGTGTGAGACATGGGACATGGGAGAGGGAGTAGGAGGGGAGGTGATGGTTGGACTCATAAGAGAGTGGTTGTGATTATGTGTATGTTGAAATCAAACTGGAAGAAGGTCATCATGTTTCCCAGAATGTGTGGTGCTAGACACCTTCCCCTCAGGGCCTCTTAAGGAACAGTATCCATAGAAATGACTATGACAGTCTTACTCTTACTCTGAACTGAGATGGAGATCTAGTGAATGTGCATGAGAAGAGAGGTATAGCGTCCTCTTAAAATCATATCCT
Organism: Conus betulinus; assembly: GCA_016801955.1. NCBI lineage: Eukaryota > Metazoa > Mollusca > Gastropoda > Neogastropoda > Conidae > Conus > Conus betulinus. Next base: position 325,204 of record JADBJO010001729.1, read on the forward strand.
GATGTACCCAGACGCATATTGAAGATAAGAATGATGCTTTTGATCGAAAAGAACAGACTCCAAACATCAGTCTAGGTTTTGAAATTAGTACTTCTCTTTAAGCAACTGTGTGGAATTGCCTGTATAACCAGATCAAAAGGTATTGGGTTCTTTTGTGAAAATTTTGAGGAAGTTTTATTTGATTCAGCTCAGTAAACTATTGGGTGTTTTGAAGAAGAAGAAAAAAAAAATGTGAACATTTATGAAGAAAGAAACACGTCCTGGCAAAAGATATTTTGCAAGAAATGCTTATGTGTATGAATTGTTACATAGACATAGAGAGACATGAGAATATCCACAGCTATACCATGACTGTCAGCATAAAAGAAATGCTTGTTCGCAAGTATGTGTGTATATGGACAAGTGCAGAGAGATTTGGAGAAAACTGCCATGTCTATGTGTGGCTGTGTTTCAGAGTGTGTGTGTGTGTGTGTGTGTGTGTGTGTGTGTGTGTGTGTGTGTGTGTATGTGTGTGTGTGTGTGTGTGTGTGTGTGTGCGCGCAGAAGGGTGGAGATGTCAGATAGTTGTCCTGTCTATGATTAATGTAGCTGTTTATTACAGGTTTTCAAGTGTATGTGTTAGTGTGTCTACTCAGAGATGTGGAAAATTAACCTGTCTGCATGTGGTGTTTCAGTGTGTACGAAGTGCTTCATGATAGACCGGGAAAGAATTCAAAGGAACTGACCGTGAACAAGGGAGATTACCTCCAGGTAAACAGCCAGTGTGCTTTTTCTTCAGTAATGTACACAGAATGATGTTTTTATCATTGACAGCGGTAATGCTGTTTTTAAACATTACAGCTATGAATGAGTAAAGGATTCCATAGCTGTCTATGTCCCCATGTCTCTCTTTCCCACCAATGCATTCTAACAATCGGGGCGATGAGAGTTGCCAGAAGACATACAATTGTGTGTCCCTGTGCGGCCTAGTGTCTTCTCCTCCCCACCGGACCACCCCTAACCTCAGGGGTTGAGAGGTTTACCCCAGTGTATAGGATTCCGTGTCCCGTGTCCCCACATCTTCCCCTCTCCACTAAACCATCCTTTCATCAGGGAATGGGAGTGTTCATCCTGTTTAAAGGATTCCATGTCTCTGTCTGTGTCTCTGTCCATGGCTTCCTCTCCCCGCCAATCTTTCTTAACACCAGGAGTCATAAATGTGACTGCTCCATTCCACGTAATTCCTAGTTTTACTCTAACAATGGCAGGTTCACCGTAATATTACTCCATTCACACGTAATTTGTAGCTTTACTCCAACAATGGCAGGTTCACCGCAATATTACTCCATTCCACGTAATTTGTAGCTTTACTCCAACAATGGCAGGTTCACCGCAATATTACTCCATTCCACGTAATTTGTAGCTTTACTCCACAATGGCAGGTTCACCTCAATATTACTCCATTCCACGTAATTTGTAGCTTTACTCCAACAATGGCAGGTTCACCTCAATATTACTCCATTCCACGTAATTTGTAGCTTTACTCCAACAATGGCAGGTTCACCTCAATATTACTCCATGCCACGTAATTTGTAGCTTTACTCCAAATGGCAGGTTCACCTCAATATTACTCCATGCCACGTAATTTGTAGCTTTACTCCAACAATGGCAGGTTCACCTCAATATTACTCCATGCCACGTAATTTGTAGCTTTACTCCAACAATGGCAGGTTCACCTCAATATTACTCCATGCCACGTAATTTGTAGCTTTACTCCAACAATGGCAGGTTCACCTCAATATTACTCCATGCCACGTAATTTGTAGCTTTACTCCAACAATGGCAGGTTCACCTCAATATTACTCCATGCCACGTAATTTGTAGCTTTACTCCAACAATGGCAGGTTCACCTCAATATTACTCCATGCCACGTAATTTGTAGCTTTACTCCAACAATGGCAGGTTCACCTCAATATTACTCCATGCCCACGTAATTTGTAGCTTTACTCCAACAATGGCAGGTTCACTCAATATTACTCCATGCCACGTAATTTGTAGCTTTACTCCAACAATGGCAGGTTCACCTCAATATTACTCCATGCCACGTAATTTGTAGCTTTACTCCAACAATGGCAGGTTCACCTCAATATTACTCTCCATGCCACGTAATTTGTAGCTTTACTCCAACAATGGCAGGTTCACCTCAATATTACTCCATGCCACGTAATTTGTAGCTTTACTCCAACAATGGCAGGTTCACCTCAATATTACTCCATGCCACGTAATTTGTAGCTTTACTCCAACAATGGCAGGTTCACCTCAATATTACTCCATGCCACGTAATTTGTAGCTTTACTCAACAATGGCAGGTTCACCTCAATATTACTCCATGCCACGTAATTTGTAGCTTTACTCCAACAATGGCAGGTTCACCTCAATATTACTCCATGCCACGTAATTTGTAGCTTTACTCCAACAATGGCAGGTTCACCTCAATATTACTCCATTCCACGTAATTTGTAGCTTTACTCCAACAATGGCAGGGTTCAATATTACTCCATTCCCTAGCTTTACTCCAACATGGCAGGTTCACCTCAATATTACTCCATCCACGTAATTTGTAGCTTTACTCCAACAATGGCAGGTTCACCGCAATATTACTCCATTCCACGTAATTTGTACTCCAACAGTGGCAGCTTTACTCCAACAATGGCAGGTTCACTTTACTCAAATATTACTCCATGCCACGTAATTTGTAGCTTTACTCCAACAGTGGCAGGTTCACCTCAATATTACTCCATGCCACGTAATTTGTAGCTTTACTCCAAACATGGCAGGTTCACCTCAATATTACTCCATGCCACGTAATTTGTAGCTTTACTCCAACAGTGGCAGGTTCACCTCAATATTACTCCATTCCACGTAATTTGTAGCTTTACTCCAACAGTGGCAGGTTCACCTCAATATTACTCCATGCCACGTAATTTGTAGCTTTACTCCAACAGTGGCAGGTTCACCTCAATATTACTCCATGCCACGTAATTTGTAGCTTTACTCCAACAATGGCAGGTTCACCTCAATATTACTCCATGCCACGTAATTTGTAGCTTTACTCCAACAGTGGCAGGTTCACCTCAATATTACTCCATGCCACGTAATTTGTAGCTTTACTCCAACAGTGGCAGGTTCACCACCACTTCCTGCTCTGTCCTGCCACCCTATTTTGACATCGTTCCGTCTGTGGTACTAGAAGCATTATCCAAATGCAGATGTTTGTGTCTTCCCTTTTCTTTCCCTTTTTCTTTTTTTTTTGGGGGGGGGGGGGGGGGGGGGGGGGCCCACCCCCATTCCCAACCCATTCTTTTCAAGCTTTTAATACATTATCATTGAACCATGCTTATGATTCCATCTTACACAGTAGGGCAAATCTGGTTATTTCTTATAAGTCTTCCTGCAGGCAAGTGTTAGACAGAGCGTGTGTGTGTGTGTGTGTGTGTGTGTGTGTGTGTGTGTGTGTGTGTGTGTGTGTGTGTGTATGTATGTGTGCGTGCGTGCGTGTGTGTGTGTGTGTGTGTGTTGATACATTTTTTTTGGTTTTCAATCATGGCAGGTTCTTGACAACAGTCGTAACTGGTGGAAAGTGCGCAACTACAAGGGTCAGTCCGGCTTCTGCCCGTACACCATCCTCAAGGAAGTGACGGTCAGTAGCCCTACCTCCCTGTGATGTCCAGCCGTCTTCTGTCCTCGCTTCCTCCGCCTCCCCTCCTCCTGTGCCTCTCTTCTCCGCTGACAGTGTAGCCGCCGTCAGTTAGTGCCTGCCTAGCAGCCAGCGTGTACAAATGGAGTCTGAATTGACGAGATATAGGGGCCAGTGCCCATAATCTTTCTTTGAACTTTCAAGAAAGTCGACAGTGACAGTGTGATGTATGTTTCAGAGCGTGATATAAGCTATAAGCTTGTTGTCGCTCTTATTTATTTTATATAATCCTCTGCTATTATTTTGAATAAAGTTACGTTTAGACTAAAAACTCAACAAACAGCATAATGGAAATGATGTTTTTCTTTTAAGTCACGGCAACAAATCATACTCTTCGCTTCTAGGTCGGTCAGATTTCATGAGATATGGAGTTACTTAAAACCCCCTCCGCCCTTCCCTCCCAGCTCAGTATTGTAGAAATGAGAAAAAGGATAGATAGGGGAGGCGTTGGGGTGGGGGGGTATGATTGACCACTACCATTGGGAGTCAGAGAAACTCTGCAGCCTGCCGTGTTTTAAAGACCATCCAGAGCGAGGACTGGTCCCTTGGTCTGTCCATGTTTCTGGGGTTTGGGTCATTGGCTGAATTAACGTGGAAAGCCATGCAAGATCATTTGGAAAAGATGGAGAATACAAATAAAACTGTCATTTGGAGAAGATAGAGAATACAAAATAAAACTATCATTTGGAGAAGATAGAGAATACAAAATAAAACTGTCATTTGGAGAAGATAGAGAATACAAAATAAAACTGTCATTTGGAGAAGATAGAGTATACAAAATAAAACTGTCATTTGGAGAAAATAGAGAATACAAAAAAAAACTGTCATATGGAGAAGATAGAGAATACAAAATAAAACTGTCATTTGGAAAAGATAGAAAATACAAATAAAACTGTCATTTGGAGAAGATACAGAATACACAGTAAAACTGTCATTTGGAGAAGATGGAAAATTACTTACTTTTTTTTTTCAAAGGATGATGGAGATTAATAATGGTAAATTTGTGGGAGATGGTAAATAAATGCATGATACAGTGGTGACAGAAAATGATACACGGTAAATTTTTGGTAGATATGAAACAGTACCCTGTAGATTGGAGCAGATGGAAAATGATACTCTGTGGTTTGTGAAGATTTAGTGGTGATTTAGGGGTTCAAGCTGAACGTAATGTTAGGACAGTACATGCCATTTCTTTCCTCCCTTATTCTTTTGGTGTTCTCTGGATGGGACTCTGGTGTGTGTTTTGTTTTGCTCTCTCAGTGTGTTTGCAGTGGACTGCCCATAGATCTAGGGGGACTGCTTTGTTCCTACGTCCTTTTAGCCCAGTGTCTGTTCACGTCATAGGAGTATCAGCTGTGATGTTGTGTTGTGGTATGTGCCTCACAGAGTGGTGACTACCGCTGACCAGTCACTGACTGTGCCGGGGTAACTATCCTCCTGCCCTTTCTGTCCTCATTACTGAACATGTCTCCCAAACCAGGATAATACTTGATAGTGCTGTCTCTGTGTACAGACCGCATGTAACTGGGTTTCGTGCCACAGCTGTAGAGTATTTGTGTAACTTGTGTGTAGTACCCTTGAACTTGATGATGGTATCGCTTGTGACTGGCTTCATAGTAGCCGCTGAATGGTTGCTTACCTGTGTAGTACTCTTGACCCGATAATGGTCTCGCTTATGACCCTTTGTATGGTAGCCTTAGAATATTCATGTATGTATGTGGCAAGCGCAAAGCAACAGAGCTGTTGCTTGTGAGTAAGCAGGTGTCCTGCATGGGATGGACGGCATGAGCTGTGTGTGGGGTGTGGGTCGTGATATGGGAGTGTGTGAGTGGCAGAGGTTCTGCATGGGGTGGACAGTATGAGCTGTGGTGGATTGGGGTCATAGTATTAGTACATGAGTGGCAGGTGCCCTGTGTGGACTAACAGCAAGAGTTGTAGTGGGTTTTGGCTGTGATGTCAGTGTGTGGGAGTGGCAGGTGCCCTGTGTGGACTAACAGCAAGAGTTGAAGTGGGTTTGGGGCTGTGATGTCAGTGTGTGGGAGTGGCAGGTGCCCTGTGTGGACTAACAGCAAGAGTTGTAGTGGGGGTTTTGGGCTGTGATGTCAGTGTGTGGGAGTGGCAGGTGCCAGGTGTGTGGACTAACAGCAAGAGTTGTAGTGGGTTTTGGCTGTGATGTCAGTGTGTGGGAGTGGCAGGTGCCCTGTGTGGACTAACAGCAAGAGTTGTAGTGGGTTTTGGCTGTGATGTCAGTGTGTGGGAGTGGCAGGTGCCCTGTGTGGACTAACAGCAAGAGTTGAAGTGGGGTTTGGGCCGTGATGTCAGTGTGTGGGAGTGGCAGGTGCCCTGTGTGGACTAACAGCAAGAGTTGTAGTGGGTTTTGGCCGTGATGTCAGTGTGTGGGAGTGGCAGGTGCCCTGTGTGGACTAACAGCAAGAGTTGAAGTGGGTTTTGGCTGTGATGTCAGTGTGTGGGAGTGTGGGCAGGTGCCCTGTGTGGACTAACAGCAAGAGTTGTAGTGGGTTTTGGCTGTGATGTCAGTGTGTGGGAGTGGCAGGTGCCCTGTGTGGACTAACAGCAAGAGTTGTAGTGGGTTTTGGCTGTGATGTCAGTGTGTGGGAGTGGCAGGTGCCCTGTGTGGACTAACAGCAAGAGTTGAAGTGGGTTTTGGCTGTGATGTCAGTGTGTGGGAGTGGCAGGTGCCCTGTGTGGACTAACAGCAAGAGTTGAAGTGGGTTTTGGCCGTGATGTCAGACTGTGTGAGTGGCAGGTGCCCTGTGTGGACTAACAGCAAGAGTTGAAGTGGGTTTGGGCCGTGATGTCAGACTGTGTGAGTGGCAGGTGCCCTGTGTGATTTGACTGCAAGAGCTGTGAAGGGTTGGGGTCGTGATGTCAGTGTGTGTGTGGGGTGGGTGGGGGGTGGGGGTGGGGGGACGGCAGGTGCCCTGTGTGGACTGATTGCAAGAGCTGTGAAGGGTGTGGACCGCAGTATCAGTGTGTATGAGTGGCAGAAATTCTGTGTGGATTGGTGGTGTAGGAGCAATGTGAGTCAGAGTTCAACAGCTTATAGAAAACCAAGAGACTTAGTATCTCTTTCACCTGTGCAGTTAGTGTCCTCAGTTAGCGGGGTTAAAAGAACACACACATGATAATTTTTTTCTCTCTTTTTTCTGTAGGTGTTTAATGTGAAAGTTGGTTACTGCAGTGTTGAATGGGTGCTGGCTTGTACTGACGTATTAACATATGGTGGAGGTATGAGCTGGGTTTGAGTTTGTGTCTTAACACATGGGTTGTCTGAAGTGGACAATGGTCACAGGGGGTTACCAAATGCTCATCACCATGACAGGATGACTGCCTTGGCTGTCACGTTGACAGAGGTCAAAAGTGTGTGTGTGTGTGTGTGTGTGTGGGATCTATTTCTCCCATGAGAAATGTGTTCCAGTCAGATCCATTTTCATCACAAGCATGTACAGACATTGGACAGTAAATCAAGAAATCCAGTAGAAAGGAGGCATCAGTATCTACCATGGCAGACAAGACTGGACATTCTGTGGAAAAGTCATTCTTTCAGACTTTAGCTGAAGACAAAACTCTACAAGGGGCTGATGGTGCCCGTTTTTCAGTTTGAACAAGAGAGCTGTACACAGGCAGCTCATAAGAGGGGGGGGGGGGGGGGGGGGGGGGAGAAATCCAGTCATTTGAGAGTCCGCAAGAGATAAATGTTTCGCTGTCTCTTCCATGGAACTTGTTTGCCAGCTCCTCCATGAAACTTGAGACAGATGGTGTTGTCAGGCAGCAGATCAGTGCATCTGCTGGTAGAAGGAACTTCTCTAGACAGTCAGCACATTATGTAAGTTTTCCTGGTAGAGACACGAGTACCATGATGACTCCCCATCCAGGATCATCCCACAGGGCATGTGGAAGATTGGTAAAGACCTGCGTTCTGTCACACGACTCTCAAAGAGCGCATGGAAGATTGTCTGATTATTGGCATGGGCACTGTCATATTCCATGTCCAAGATCATCCCACAGGGTGCATGGGAAATTGTATTGACATGAGTACTGTCATGATACCCAGCCCAAAGATCTCCACAAGGCATACGGAAGATTCTCTGGTTTAGGCACGAATGTTTCATGATGTGCATGGCTAACCCACAGGGCATGTGGAATTGTTTAGTATACTCCTGAATCCTGTCATAACTCCATATCTGTCCGACAACATTCCATAGGGCACGTGGAAGCCTGGTATATACATAAATTCCTTTAGGACACCCCCCTGTCCAAGACCATCCCTGATGGAGATTGCGGCATGAATACAGTCATAACTCCTTGTCCAGCCCCGTCTCATTGGGCATATGGAAGAGTGGTACAGACTTGAGCCTGTGTGACGCTCTGTCCCAGACCATCCCACAAAGCAAATGGAAGAGTCACAGAGGTCGCCCTGGATTACCAGCATGATGGTGACAGCCCTTCTACCCAGTCATGAATTGAACCCACCACACATACTTTGATGTCCCAAGCTAACAGGAACTGCAGGGTGCTTGCTGCTCTAACAAGTGTTCGTCTCATTCCTATGGTTGCTTCATGTGACCCTTACTGACTGCGCTTAATGGCAAACAAACAAAGGCTTTGGCTGTTTGTGTGGAGTTGGGTAACTGTTGGGATCGGTCAGCTGTTGACTCACTGAACATCTTTTATCCCAAGCTTTGCTTTTTGGACATTGATGATTTTGTAGCTGATGATGGCATACAAGTGGTATATGTGTGTGTGTGCTGGATGCATGTGTTGGAGGCGAGAAGAGAGAGACGATCAAGATGATTAAATTTGTGCTAAAAAAAAACGTAGATTTTTACAGAGTTTGTGGGCCACCTTTGTAGGCAGGTAGTGTTGAAATGCACATTATATTTTACACAGTCATCATTTCATTGGTGCCTGCAGAATTCAGCTTTCACAGAGTGTGTGGATGTAGAAGGCAGATTGCACAAACCGTCAAGCGTTGAACAAGACTGAAACCATACATTTGTCTAGATTTCATCCCAGTATGTCATTTTATTGACTTGCATATGTAACAGAGAGAGTCTGTATAATCACCTTTCTTCAGTTACATGTATGTGTGTGTGTGTGTGTGTGTGTGTGTGTCTCTGTGAGTGTGAGTGTGTGTGTGTGTGTGTGTGTGTGTGTGTGTGTGTGTGTGTGTGTGTGTGTGTGCCTCTGTGAGTGTGAGAGTGTGTGTGTCTGTGTGTGTGTCTCTTGTTTATGAAAAAAATTGATATTGGTTTTCATGTGCAATTGCAGTGTTAGCACAAGCAAACCAGGCATTATGGTAACCATTCATAAGATGTTCCGCCCAACCCCTGCATGAAGATGTCACCAGATCATGAAGGCTGTAAATCTCTGATTAGCATTTTCAGCAATATGTTCAATATGAAACTGATTACAGAAATGTTATCGTTGACAAAAGAATATTATGTATGTCAATGAAAGATACGATGAATTATGTCTTATGCAAAATATGCAATTTTAGCAATGCAGTTTAGCCAAGCAGAGAACATAAACATCTACCACTACAAGAATACAGATTGGCCTTTTGTAGATGTATTTTGCTAAAGGTTTCACAGATTAGCATCCTGTAGGTATATCTTGCCAAATATTGGAAAGTGAATGTTCATCACTTTGTGCTGGATCAAGCAAATGGAGTCACTTGAAAGCAGCAGATCAAACGCTCATCCAAAGGTTGCAAGATGATGCGGATGGTGATAGTACTGTACACAGGTATTCAAAGGTATCATGACAGGAGGGTGATGGGAATGGTTACAACAATGTATTCAGCTGTTCAGAAAGATCAAGACAAACTGACCATATGAATAGTTATCACACAGAATAGTGTGTATAGGAGTATGGCTCTTAATAATGTGTTCCTTGTGTGTTGTGTTGATTCGTTATTTCAATATTATTTGCACACTCTTGAAATGTTGCCTGTTGTGTGTGTATTTTTTCATTCATGGCCTGTGTCAGATAAAACATTGGCTATGATGATAGTAGTCAGCAGGGTGTTAGGAAGTCGTCCTGCATGAGTTGAATCAGATAGGCGTCGGTGAATGCCACCGTAGCAACACAACAGCAGTGATGCATTTTCTGTTGTGTGTTGCCTCCATGCGAACCTGATGTTGCTCTCACAAATGCTGATGATGGGACTGCAACAGGATGTTGCTGAGTGTGGCAGTGCACAGGAAAGCTGAAAGAAGCAGTGTTGGAGTAATGACACAAAGAGGGCTTAAAAAAAAAAAGAAAAAGAAAGAAGTGGTGGTGTGCAGTGTGTATATATACTCGCACAGATGACTGTTTGTTCTGCAGACTGTGTCAGGTAAACAGTGGTTCTGTATGGTGTGTGTTATGGACTTTGGCAAATGCTTTTATGTCATGTTTCATAAACTGTCCTAGTGTGCAGTAGATCCATTTGCCCTGGAGGTAACCTAAATATTTCCCTGAGCAGTAGAGATCTTCTGTTCTGTGCACAGACTCCGCTTACACACACACACACACACACACACATGTGCACACATGCACACATGTGTGCGCATATGATAGTACATAGTTTTGTGAAAAGATGTAAAATGAAAGTATTACAACTACTACTAAGCGCGTGCACATGCACATGGAGAGAATCCAACATGCAAGATACGGCGTTCAGCTTCAGATGCCATCTTTGATCACAAAACACAGTGCCTGAATGATGACAAGGCTTGGTCCAGTTTCACTTTGGCACCGCGGCTTTTACAGCCAAAGGCATTTTCTGGGCATTTTCCTTCCGAGGCTTCATTTAGACAATGCAAAAACATAAGAAAGAAAGACTACAAAGAATGTAAAGAAGAGAAGAGACAGAGGCAGTTGTGGTCATGTTGGAAGAGAATGGAAACAGGGGGAGGAGAGAAGGTGGAAAGCTGGGCTACGATGCGCAGGATAACGTTGTACCGATCACCTTGCTGAAAAGGGCGCCACATCACACACACAGCAGGTCAGGCTGTCTGGAAAATTGCCAGGCTACCTCAGCTTCTGAGGTTAGAAACCCGGCTGCCTTGGAGGTCTGGCTAACTAAATCTGGACACTGGGACTATATCAGAAAAAAATGGAGATCTGTGTGGTTTGTAGTGATTGAATCTGTGTTCATGAAGACTAGCTCTGTGATTTACCATGGGCTGTCGGAAATAAAGGGTGGTTGCGTGCCGTGCAAGCTGTGCGATGAACAGTGATTCTGTATCTTTGTGTGCCATGGCAAGCTGTTTGATGAACAGTGGTTCTGTATCTTTGTGTGCCGCACCAGCTGTTTGATGAACAGTGGTTATGTGTTTTTGTGTGCCATGGCAAGCTGTTTGATGAACAGTGGTTCTGTGTTTTTTGTGTGTCATGCAGGCTGTTCGATGAACAGTGGTTCTGTATTGTTGTGTGTCATGCAGGCTGTTCGATGAAGAGTGGTTCTGTATTGTGTGTCATGCAGGCTATATTTGATAAACAGTGGTTCTGTATTGTTTGTGTGCTGTGCAAACTGTTCAATGAACAGTGGTTCTGTATTGTTGTGTGCCGTGCAAACTGTTCAATGAACAGTGGTTCTGTATTGTTGTGTGCCGTGCAAACTGTTCAATGAACAGTGGTTCTGTATTGTGTTGTGTGCTGTGCAAACTGTTCAATAAACAGTGGTTCTGTATTGTTGTGTGCTGTGCAAACTGTTCAATGAACAGTGGTTCTGTATTGTTGTGTGCTGTGCAAACTGTTCAATGAACAGTGGTTCTGTATTGTTGTGTGCCGTGCAAACTGTCCGATGAACAGTGGTTCTGTATTGTTGTGTGCCGTGCAAACTGTCCGATGAACAGTGGTTCTGTATGTTCCATGTGGCCGTCAGGACCAGGGGGGCGCTGCCAGTGCAGAAGGGGGCGCCAAACCATCGGCAGACCACGGCAGCTCCAAGCGAGGTGACGTCAAGTATTTCTGACCTGCTCCCTGTGTCTCCCACCCCAGTACCTCACCCACCTCCCCCCACCTCGCCTGTCACCCCCCCTTCCACCCCACCTCCCTCCCCGCCCCCCTGCCTTTGGTCTGCTCATCTGATGACGGATCATCGCGCTGACCTGGCCCTTTCTGACCTCCTTCCCCACCCCCCTTGTTCTCTACCATCCTGCTCCCCTGTCCCTCCACTGCTTTAAGAGTGCCTCCTCCCTCCCAGCTGCCCCACCTCTTTCCCTTTCCGCATGTCGTCAGAGCAGGATGAGCTGTTGTTGTTCCTGGTATTTTTGTACATAGTGTCTGTATTATTGGCTGTAGCCGCGTCTCTTATCGGAGTGGACAGAGATGATTGTTCAGTGTGGACTGTGTACCTGGCATGCGTCACTGCTGTCAGAACGGAAAGAATCTGTCATTGTTTATTATCGATTTTGTACCCGTTTATTGTGGATTTTATGCCACACGTAAGTGTCTCTCCTACCAGAATGGAAAGAGAGGTCCTTGTTTATTATGAATTTTATACTATGCGTATGTGTATGCTGTCAGGATGGTCACTGTTTGTCTTTTGGTTGTTGTTGTTGTTTTTTTTAATGGATTTTATAGGAGAGACCTGTGTCTTCTCTTTCAGAATGGAATGAATGATCATTGTTTATTACGGATTTTATACCATGTGTACTTGCCTTTGTTATCACAATAGAAAGAATGGTCTTTTTTTTTATTATGGATTTTGTACAGTACATTTGTGTCTGATATCAGAATGGAAAGCAAAAAGTTTCTGTTTATTGTACATTTTACGTAATATGTATGTATGTGTCTTTTGTACTGGAATGGAAGGAATGATCTTTCTTTGTTATGAATTGTATACAGTATGTGTGTGTGTCCATGCTGTAGCCCCATATGTTATGAAAATGGAAAGAATGGTGGTTATTCACCGTGGACTTTATATATTCCATAAATACTTGTTGGCAATGGCAACATTTTTGTCATCTTATGATATGTGTAATGAGGAGGTGGAAAGAAGGTGATTTTCTTTATTTTTATCATTTTTTTTGCTTTTGTTTGATTTTTTTTTTTTTTTTTTTTTTAAAGACAATTGTCCACTTTTCATATTGTTGACAGATGTTCATTCAGTTATCTTTTTTTTTAAACTTCCGATTATCCCTGTACAGTGAAGTAGTCAGATATGTAACTTCTTACATATTATCTCATACTGATCGGTACATAGTTTTGACATAGTCTGATCAGATATTGTTGAGCAGATCACTGAAACCTTTCTGTTGGATACCGAAGAGTTGGCCACTATCGCCTTTCTATGGGATACTGTACAGCAGACTGCTGAAGGCTTTCTATGGGATACTGTACAGCAGACTGCTGAAGGCTTTCTATGGGATACAGTAGAGCAGACTGCTGAAGGCTTTCTATGGGATACAGTAGAGCAGACTGCTGAAGGCTTTCTATGGGATACTGTACAGCAGAGTGCTGAAGGCTTTCTATGGGATACTGTAGAGCAGACTGCTGAAGCCTTACTATGGGATACTGTAGAGCAGACTGCTGAAGGCTTTCTATGGGATACTGTAGAGCAGACTGCTGAAGCCTTACTATGGGATACTGTAGAGCAGACTGCTGAAGGCTTTCTATGGGATACTGTAGAGCAGACTGCTGAAGGCTTTCTATGGGATACTGTAGAGCAGACTGCTGAAGGCTTTTTGTCGTTTATTTTAAAGTGGACCACCGAAGGCTTTTTCTCAGGATTTATAAAATGGACTATCAAAAGCTTTCTATCAGATGTTGTAGAGCAGACCATTGAAGACTTTTTGTCAGATGATTGTAGAGTGTCGTCTGTAGCTGCTGGAGCCTTTCAGGTAAATACTGTAAACTGACTGAATAGTATGAGGAGAGGGCAGGGGGAAGTCAGCAGCTGAAAGCCTTCATGTCGGATATTGTTAAAGTGGACTGCTGACGACTTCCTGTCAGATATACTGCAAATCAGAGTGCTGAAGCCTTTTGGTCGGATTCTGTAGAGTGGGTTGCTGGGTCTGAGAGACGCTGCAGAAAGCCTCGGTGAATAATTGTTGTATCCCAGCACTGCGGATTGGCTGTCACTGTTTGTGCTCATCACCCAGCACACTCGCTCAGCATCTGAGAGGTCAATGGCATTCGACTTTCTCTTTGTGTACAGTTCTGTTCTTGGTGACCATGGTCCTGTGTATCATCAGTGTGTCTGTGCCTGTAGCCATGACATGACCCGCTGAACTGGCTTGGCTCTACGCACTATGAATTACCTCTGTCTGGACAAATGTAGCGTGTTGACACATTGTCTTCATACCCCTTTCTGTCCCCACCCTTCCCCCCCTCCCAGCCCCCCACCACCTGAACAGATTGTTGTTTGGATTGATTCATAACCCATACTGTGTTCTTGTAGCTAAACCGGTTTATCCTGTTCGGGTTCTGTGGTAGTCTGCTGTATGACTAAAAGTGGGAGAAATGGTGTGTCTTCCTGTTTGGGGCTGTTTTACGTTTGTTGTTTGTTTGCCATAGAAGAGGGGGAGGGGAGGGAGGGGGGAGGGGGGCGGATGAGGAGAAGTTTTTTTTTTTTTTCACCCACCCAGGGATTATGAGATTTGTGTCAGGCAACTAAAGAAATAGTGATGACAGTATGAAGCTGGCTTTCGTTTGTTTTTAAATATCTAATATTTCAAAGCACGTGTTCCTTTCTTATCAAACGCATGTTGTATATTTTTGTACGGATGACCACAGCACATTCCAGTATGTAATTGCCACTAGCAGGGTTCATTGTTGTTTACTTCGTTCGTTTTTTTTAAGAAGTTGTATCCTTTTCTCAGTGTCGTAACAATTGTGATTCCTTGCTATGCTTAACTTTTAAAACATATTACCTTGCTTACTTGTTTATACGTGATGTACATGTAGCTGTTACACAATTTATCATTGCTCTGTTATTTTTTTTTTTTTTAGCAAGTTTTATCATCAAGTACTTTGTTCAGGTCATCAGTCTATGTGAGTGACTGTGTCGGGCTCATCAAAGAGTACACAAGCGCAAAACTAATCAGACTGTGTTCAGTGAACTGACAGAGCTCAGGATGTGGGTATCCCTGACCACTCTTCCCGTGGTTGCCATCGTACATCCCCATGCACCTGATGGGAACCGGCGGTTTAGCACGCTGTCTCCATGGCGACACAGCAGCCCAGCTGGGGCCTAAGAAAACCCTGCCTCCTCTCAAGGTCATGCTTCTCTCAAGGTCATGCTTCTCTCAAGGTCATTTCCTCCTAGGGAAATGTCGTCTGTCTGTGGCTATCTTTTCTCAAGGTCACACGACTGTCTGTGGTCATGTCCTCTCAGGGTCATGTTTATGTCTGTGGTTTTCTGTTCTCAGGGTCACACTGGTCTTTGTGGTTGGCTCCTCATACGGTCATACTTTTCTCTGTAGTCAGCTTTTCCCAAGGTCTTGTTTCTTTCTGTGGGTGTCTGTCTTCTGAGATCATCATTTCTCTGATAGTGTCATACTTCTGTTGGTTGTCTTCTCTGAGGGTCGTACCTCTCTGTGTGATCTTTCTCCTCACAAGGTCATACTTCTGTCTGTGGTCGTCTCCTCTCAAGGTCATACTTCTCCGTGTAGTTATCTGTTCTCAAGGTCGTACTTCTCTGTGTCGTCATCTGTTCTCAAGGTCATACTTCTGTGTAGTTATCTGTTCTCAAGGTCGTACTTCTCTGTGTCGTCATCCGTTCTCAAGGTCATACTTCTCTGTGTGGTTGTGTCCTTTCAAGGTCCTGCTTCTCTTGATGGTCAGCTCCTCTCTGGGTCCTGTATCTTTCTGTGTCCCTACACTCTTCACCTCTGCCCCTTGCATCATCCCGAGTTGAGCGACACAAAGTGTGTTATTCCTGTTGTAGTGAATGGTGAGAGGAGACGGGAGTGAGGGGTGGATCAGAGTAGGAGTCAGCAGCTCATGTGAGCAGGAACTGGTGTCTGTGATGAGTGAGGCTTGTCAGTCTGTGGCATTGTACTGAGGTGAGTCATCTGTATGAAATTGTGCTTTCCCCTTGCCAAAGTATGACTTCTCCAGGTCAGCCGTCTGCAGGTGAGGATCTTCACCAGACTGCCTCGCATTGTTCTGCCCGCCTTGGATTTCACCAGAGACCAGGGCTGAGTTACATCTTGCTCAGGGCTCCTCTCCTCCCCCTCTCTCCCTCATCCTCTTCTTGCGTGTCCAGTTTCCTTGGTGTTACTGCCCACCACAGCACCAGGCCAGACCTAGCTTGCAGAATGGGCCGTCGGTGACATGATTCGATGAAGTTCGTTTTAGTCATTTGTTTATGTGGTGGTTCGTGTCGCTGCCCTCTGATCAGGTGTTGATGCAGCTTCTTCTTGTGGAAGGCTTGGGATTGTTTTTGTCGGCAAGGCTGTTAAAAAAAAAAAAAAAGGCTTTTTGTGTAATTGTCCCAAAACATTTCACTGGATGCCAGTACTGTGGTGGTGTTAGGATAGGGGATGGAAGGTGTCGGTTATAACAAAAGTGAGTGTAGATGCTGAAGTCTGTGCATTCTGACCATATGGTTGGCTTGCAGTCAGTGTGAGAGGGAGGGAAGAGGGGGAGGGAGGAGGGGGGGGGGGTGGTGCGGTGCCTGAAGCAGCCCATTGCACGGATCAGGGCAAGGAGACCAGGGATGGGCAGGTGACCTTTGGTAAGGTCAGTTTACTGGGACCAGGTCAGCCGCAGCTCTGGGTGTGTGTCTTGTAGTCAGACAGATGGCCAGTTACCTGAGAATTAAGATGAAGAGACAGGAGGAGGGGAGCGTGTGGAAGACAGAAGGATGAGAGCATGTGTAAAGGAGGGGGGGGGGGGGTCTGGGGACTAAATGGGAAAAGATTGAGGCGAGGCCAGTGCACTGTCCAATGGAGAAGGGAATGCACAGCGTACAGCTATGTTCTCCATGTGATGACCATCTACCTCTTCTGTTTTACTTCGGAACCCAGTGTGTTTGTGTGTGCTTGTTATTTTAGTTGATCCTGGACTAAGAGTCGGTTTATCAACACTGTCGAGAACCCTCAGGATGAGAAAAAAATTCTTGTATGTTCCATGGCAACAGTCAAAGCTTAAAGTTTGGGCAAAATGAGGCTGTTTTATTCATAACATGTAGAAACCCACAACAGTGGTAAGCGGAAATGCTTGTCAGGAACTTTCTCAGGTTCACAAGATCAGAAATGTGATTTAAACTCTTCATTAATTGGGTGATAAACTAAAGATAGATATGTGGGGGGAAAAATTCAGTGTTTTCTCACCTGAATTCTTTACCTACTTCAAGAGCAGAGCAAAAGAAAGGTGTGAGGAAGAATATGAAAGAGAAACTGTGAAATGTGTTGTACATAGAGAGTGTTGAAGTCATTCTAATTTGGGGGTTGTTGATGCATAATCAGTAGGAATCACTATGATGTGAACCAGTGTTGACCAAACCACAGCCTGTGTGTGTTTTGAAGCTGGCTGGCATTTTCCCAAAGACAGACATGATGGTGGAACACAGGGGCAGAGGGGGAGGAGGAAACAGCTTTGTGTGATTCCTCTCTCTTTCATCTACCTCTTCTGGTCATCTGGTGTCAATTCCTTGTGTATTTCTGGGTTTTTTTTTCTTTCATAGTTTCATTATCATATTGCGTGTTCCATTTCTGTGTCGTTGTCTTTCTTGGTTGTTTTTTTTTTTTATTGGTGTGTTTGTTTTTTTCTTGGTGTGCTGTTTTCTTCTTGGTGTGTTGTTTTTTTTCTGGTATTTTTTGTTGTTGTTGTTGTGTTGTTGTTTTCTTGGTGTGTTGTTGTTTTCTTTTTCTTGGTGTGTTGTTTTTTCACTTGGTGTGTTTGTTGTCATGTGTTTTCACTCTGTCTCATCTTTTGTTTTTGTGTTGTGTGTTTTATTGTCCTGATGTCAGGTTTCAGAGGATTATTTTTTCTCCATGTCACCTCAAGATGAATTAGTTTCTGTAGTGGGATAACTGTGTCATGTGATTGTATGCAAGAATTATGTCACTGTGTTGCCTAGACATTGTTTTGTCTGTCACTTCATGAAAAGGGATTTTGTAATGCCATTCCTTGTTCCACTTGTGTATCTTTATGATTTCACATATCATGTAACACCTATTCAGGTTTACTCTCCTCAGAATTGTATATAATTATATGGGTATATATAAACACATATGTAATGTTCTAGAGACCCAAACAAACTTAAATTTATGCAAGGTGTTTTCATATAGATCTGAATAAACTGTGTTCTAGGTTTTTTTAAAAAAAAAAACGTTTTGCTTTTCTTCGTTTCTAAAGGTGCGAATGGTCCAGTGTCTCAGATTTCTTTACTTTAAACCTGCATGAACTGTGAACAAAAATAATAAATGAGAGTGATCTGGTGCATAATTTTTTCTTACTTTCAGATCTGAATGATATGTGGATAGTAGTACTAGTTTGCTTTTTTTATTTTTTTAATGTTCTGGTGTATTGCTTTTCTTTCTTTTAGATCTGAATGAACAGTGAACCCTTAGTTGTTTTTTTTTTCTTTCTTTTTTTTTTTTTTTTTTTGGGATATGAAATGTATTTCTTCCCGGTCTAAAATGCTGTGAACTAGGTTGGCTGGTCTGTATCTCTAGTAGAGCCAAATGACCGGGACTTGGATTTGGATCTGAAACACCATTTGCCGAAGCAACAAAGGACCCGAGATGTGCCAGGGGATTTAAGCCAGTCTGTGCCGGGCCTTATGGATGTCTGTGTTGTTGGGACGGTATAATTCATCTGCGCTATATTGGGACATGGTCGGACTTAGCGTTAGGACAGTGATGGTGTGAGTGTTTGCTGAATGAAAGCAGTAGTCCCACAAGCTAAGTGGAGTTATTGTCTCATGCTGCAGGATGTGATCGTAGCCCTCTAGCATCGAAAATTGTCCCAGTTTGTTGGTCCCTGTCCCTTTTTTTTTCTGTTGTGAGCGTTAAAAAAAAAAAAAAAAAACTGTCCCTGTTTCTGTCTGTTTTTAGCATAAAACTCACCCTGTTCTGTTTATTTCTGTTGTTGCAGAAAATTGTTCCTGTTGTTTCTTGTCCTGTTTCTTTCTGTTGTTAGTAGAAAACTGTCACTGTTGTTGGTCCCTGTCCGCTGCCTTTCCGTGTGTTAGCTGAGAGCTGTCTGTATACCCGTTACTTTCTGTTGTTAGCACATAACTGTCCTTGTTTGTAGGTCCCTGCCCTTTTTTTTTTTTTATTTTTTGTTAACAGAAACCTATCTGTGGTTAGATTGTTTCTGTCGTGTTTCTTTCTTTTGGTAATGGAAAAATTGTGTCTCTGTTGGTGTCTGTCCTGTTCTGTTCTCTTGTGGACCTGAAAAATGTTCACTGATGTGCACTTACATGGTACACCAGTATCTATAGACACAGGCACACGGATATATTCACACAATCGCATGTAAAAAAAAAAAAAAAAAAAAAAAAGGTACAGTTTACTCCTGTGGTCTCTATTTGTAGATCTTGGTCACTTATTCCATTCTGAAATGTCTGTTCTGTTAAACATGTCTATTAATGAACAGGTGTTTGTACCGTCTGCAGGGGAGAGCACTTTTGAATGGTTTGGACCTGCTGTTCTGACCAGGGATGTGTAAACTGTGATTGTAAGAAAAATATACCACTCACTTGCATGTGAATTCATGCACACACTTATACACACATACACATGCACGCACGCATGCATGCACGTATGCAAGCACACACAAGTTCCCTGACCAGTGATGAGCTGTTACATCACTGTTACTATCATTGAGGGGTTCCAACAGGACACATGTCACAGTGGGGGCTGTCTTCCATCTGTGTGTGTTTTTCAATGTTTGCCTGGGCTTAGCAGCACAGAATCAAACCACTCTCAGCATGTGAAGAAAAAAAATCTGTCTTAAAGTCCTGTCCAAAGAGCAGTGTTTTTGGTTCAGTGCTGTTGATGAAAATGTTGGTTTAGTGCTGTCAGGGAAACTTTACCCCAATGTTGTCTTTGATATGTTGATTCAGTGTTGTTAGTGAAATATTAGGTCAGAATTGTCCCAGAAAGGTTGATTTAGTATAGTCAGTGAAATGTTGGTACTGTATCATCAATAGAAACGTTGGATTTAGTATTGTTGGTGAAATGTTGGTACTGTATCATCAATAGAACGTTGGATTTAGTATTGTCGGTGAAATGTTGGTACTGTATCATCAATAGAACGTTGGATTTAGTATTGTCGGTGAAATGTTGGTACTTTATCGTCAAGAGAATGTTGGATTTAGCATTGTCAGTGAAATATTGATTCAGTGTCGTCAGTGAAATACTGGTTTGATGTCACTCTGAACCCTCTGTTATAACTTCCCGCCTGCCTTCAAGGGACCACGTTTGTACAGCGATTGATTGTCATTGCCAACCTCTTTGCTTGTGTATTCATTTTTTATGCTGCATACTCCTGCTGCAGTATGCAGAGTAGACCCATTTTGTACACTTACATAGGTGGCGTGAAGGGAAACAGGTCCAGCAAAGTGGTTCAGCATCAGCTATGTGAAGAAGAACATCCTCATCGGTCACAGAGAAGCGCCTGATGTGAAAGTTTTATTTTGACTGGTTTTAGTCAGAATTAACGTACACGTGCCATTGAGGCCCCGCAAGGAAAATGGCAGAATAAGACAGGAAGACGGAAAGAGCGTGCGGAGACGTAACAGTGTGTACCGAGACTAGATGCTGATCTGGGTCCTCGACTGTGACCCACTTAGGTCCTGCACACACAGTGCCCTCTCCTGTGTGTGCTGGACTGCTGGCGGTCAGGACTGTTCCATGTGTGGCTCTGTCATGTCACTTCTTCTTCTTCGGCAGCAGCAGGGTGGTTTCTTCAGCACTGCGGAGTCACCTGTTTTGTGCTTTCCGGTTTTGTTTCTTCAGATGTCCTAGAAAACGTCTTTATACAACAAAGATCCCCTTACTCCACCACCTTCACTGATTGATTGATTTTTTTTTTTTTTTTGGAAATGTGTGAAAACTGGCCATGTCTTTTTCTCCAACAAAGAACCCTCCTGAAAAATGTGAGATCTTGTGTTTCTAACAAAGGTTCTTCTAACACCCATTCCATTCCCCCACCTCTTTCCTCACCACCAACCCCCATCCCCCACCCCTTCTCTCCCAAACTTTCTCCTCCCGCTCTCTTCTCTCTTCTCTCTTTTCTCTCTCTCTCTCTCTCTCTCTCTCTCTCTCTCTCTCTCTCTCTTTTTCGTTATTACTACTAGCATTTCCTCAACTCATCCTCGTCCTTCTGTGCGACTTGTACAGTTGGCATGTCTCGCCCAGTACTGCTGTTCTTGAGCTCCCTAACTGTCCACACAGAGTGTAGTGAGTGTAGCTGATAACCCACAATCAGTAGTCTCCCTTAGACGTGCACAGACTTTAGCACTTAGCCCACAACAGTCAGTAGCATTCCTTCACTGTGCACACACGGATGTTAACGTTTAGCTTATTACCACAAATCCTGGTCTTCCCTTAACTGTGCGTTCCTTTTAACATGTAGCTGATAACCACAGTCCTGTGTAATCTCCCCTAACTTTTCACCCGACAAGATTCTAACGTGTAGCCGAAAACCACGACTCCTAACAATCAGGGTGTAGTGAGACCGACTGGCATCTCTCTAACACCCGACGTACCTGATTCTTCTTCACTGACTGCACTGTTTGGAAACCACTTTGTAGTGTGGCAGGTGTCTGTGTGTTTGGGGTTTCTGTGCCTTGGTGTGTTTATGCTGTCAGTAGTTCTTCATTTCTGCTCTGTGTGTGTACGTAATGCTTCTGTCAATAGTACTTCTTGCTTTCTGCTCTGTGTATACAAAGTAATACTGTACATAGCAATTTCTTACTGTCTAATCTGTGTTATATCTCATTGTCAGTTGTAGTTTTTTGTGTCTTGCTCTGTGTTTGTGTCATAATATTGTCAGTATCCTTTTTTACTTACTTCTCTTTGTATTTCATAATACTGTTGAAAGCACTGGTTTTTTTTTGTTTTGTTTTGTTCTGTTTTTTGCTCAGTGTGTATGCCCATAATACTGTCAACACTACCTCTCCTTTGTGTACACCAAGTAACCCAACACCTTACACATTTTCCTTACTAACCATCTTCTTCATATTCCTTCTTCAATCTCACTTTTTATTTGTGATCTGTGCAAGTGGGTAGGTATCATGCATGCTGTTCCGAATACATGTGTTACCTTTGGCTTGTCAAGCGTTTTGCTTTTGACGCATCTTCCAGCAGTTCATTGTAGTGACATTATCCAGGCCATTACTACAGTGTTAAATGAAGGCAGCACTCTTACCTGTCCTGCAGATGTCCTTCATCTTTTTGCTGGATTCAACCCCAAAAAGAAAACGGCATGAATTGTTTCCGATTAAAAAGAAGTTTAAATAATGCTGATGAAGAGCAAGCAGAGCGATGAAATGCCATGGTGATCACAAAGATGGTGACATGCAATGGTTATCATAACTGTTCTGGTCAAGCCTATATTGAATGATTGTTTTCAAATTTCAAAACCATTACAACAGCCAAGAGGGAGAAAGACTCTAAAAGTTTTTTTAGCAGTTATCATTTTGCTGTGCCTTTGAATCGTCTGCACAAGCATCGATGATGACCAGTGTTCTATTTAGTGTCACTGCAAAGTTCATCAGTGTTCAAATACCATTCTGGATGATACATCAAAACAGAGAATGTTGGAATATCATAATGCTAGATTGTACGAGCTGTTCTCTTACAAACGTTTTTAGCTGACGTGACTTTTTTTTCCCGCATTCTTTCCTGATGTTTTCACCTGTCATGTCCACAATGCACTTGCCTCTTTCTGATATCCTTTTCACCAGTCACATACACAATGCACTGACTTCTTTCCTGATGTTTTCACCAGTCTTTCTGATATCCTTTTCACCAGTTACGTACATAATGCACTGACCTCTTTCCTGATGTTTTCCCCGTCACATACACAATGCACTGACTTCTATCCTGATGTTTTCCCCGTCACATACACAATGCACTGACTTCTATCCTGATGTTTTCCCCGTCACATACACAATGCACTGACCTCTTTCCTGATGTTTTCCCCATCACATACACAATGCACTGACTTCTATCCTGATGTTTTCCCCGTCACATGCATAATGCACTGACTTCTATCCTGATGTTTTCACCAGTCACATACACAATGCACTGACTTCTATCCTGATGTTTTCACCAGTCACATACACAATGCACTGACTTCTTTCCTGATGTTTTCACCAGTCAAGTCCGTACTGCGCTGACCTATCTCTCAATGTCGTTTTCACCAAGCATATCCATGAAGCACTGATTTTTTTTTTTTTTTTTTTTTTTTTTTTCCTGATGTCCTTTTCACAGGGTCATGTGTAGCACATAGCTTACGCCGCTTGTGCTCCATTGCTGTAGGCTTTCTGTGTCAGCTCCAAATGTGCTCCCCCAACCCCCAGTTCGTAACTCACTCCAGTGGTCTCCTGCAGGCTTTGTTGAGAACTCTCTGTTGCGTTGCCCACCGCTCTGCTCCTTCGCTGTAGTCGTCCACAGCTGGTGTGACCACAATCCACTTGCTCCCACCTGTGGCGTAGGGTGTGAACTGTTTGATGCGAGAAAGCTCTCCCTTACTCCCCCCCCCCCCCCCCCCCCCCCCCCCCCCCCCTCGCTGGCTTGACAGAAGCAGGAGGTTAATGAACTCGCATGTCGTATTCCACTTTCTGCATGAAGGTGTCCTGCACTGGTGCCAGCAGATGATGACCTTGATTTTGTTCTGGTGGATGAAATCGGCAAGGTCATGGGTCAAAAAGGCCACAGATCAGCATCAGTCTCGTATTGTATTCCCCTCTGTGCTATGATATGTGGTTAGGGGTCCTTGCGTAGAAACATGAAGTAGAATGGTAAGAACAAATTAACCTCGTATGACCTCAGTTTTGCACAGTAGTTTGTATCTGTATAACAGTTGTATGAGATCCATTTACGATGCCTGCACTACCATATAGTAAGGTCCATTTATGGTGTCTGTACAACAGTACTTTTGGGTCCATTTATGATATGTGTACAGTAGCACTTACTATAAGGTCCATTTATAGTACCTGTACAACAGTACTGTGAGGTCCATATACATCTGTAAAAACACCACTTTAAAGTTCATTTATAATACCTGTACAACAGTACTTTAAGGTACATTTACGATACCTGTGTGAAACAGTACTGCAAGGTCCATTTACATATTTAACATTAACATGAGATCCATTTGGTTAGGTCCATATGGTCACCATAGCAGCACAGTTGTTGGTATCATCTTCACAGACTGATATTACAGGAAGCTTTGTGCAACAAATGCTGTAATTCCAAAAAATAGAGTTGTCAGATGTGTTTTTTTTTCACGGCTGGCCGTTGTAAAAGTTCCATCACCCTAGTGGTAAGTGGTGAGGTATGATACCATTGTTTCTGCCCATAATATTGAGTGGTAATGCAGGACCCCATTTTACCTGTCAGCGCTGCTGAAGATTACTTTCCCCTGCTTTCTCCTTGATGATGTTATCCGTGAGCCCTGGCATCCTGTCTTTTGGTTTGACGCTCCCCTTGTCTCGTACACATCAATCTGGAGGCAAAATGTCGTAGCGCGCAGTCAGAAAGGATTCAGGTGGAAGGCATGGTGGAGATATGTTGTGTAACTAGGCCATTTTTGAGTTATTGTGTTCTTTGCTGTTTCCTGCAGAAAGACGGTGTGTTATAGTGATGCTGACCTGTGGTAGAGACTTTTTTTTTTTTCCTTCCCCGCCCCTTCTTTCCAGTGTCGGTGATAACGCATCGCATTTTTATGTCAAAATGTATTTTGAATACATACACCAAAAAAAAAAATTTACAATGTAATGCATGTACCATGGCTAACTTGAAATAAAGCAATATTTATATGAAGAAAGAACTATACGGCTTTGAGACTTTTTTTTTTTTTTTATTTCTTCTCAGACATGTAATGGCAGTCACAGTCAGTGCAGTCATGTTTTGTCTGGTCACAGGAATGTACACAAAAAAAAAAAAAGAAATGGAAAGGAACCAGTACGCATGCATACTCGGTTGAAATGTGAAAGTTAATCTAAATCTCAATCTAAAACCTGAAAGATAGAGAGAAACCAGTTCCTATTACATGTCCTTTTTGAGGTTGGAAGTTAAGAGGCATGACATCAGTTTTTACTCTGGCTTGGCAGTGTTGTCATTCTCAACAGCAGAAACCAAAACATGCTTCTCTGTATTCACCAGCAGATGTCAGCTGTACACACACCTTCCCCTTACCCCCCCACCCCACCCCTACCCTCACCACTTCACTCATTGCCTGACTTCCCTTTGCTATCCTCCGCCTTCACCTTTGCCCAGAATTGCATGTGTGTAGTATATTTTATATCTATCCACCAGCAAGGTAACCGCATCTTTTCATCTGCCCCAGCCCCGGGGCTTTTCCCACAGACATATTTCCATTACAATGAGTGCTGGAGAAGCAGTGAGAGTCCCCCCATATCCTGGCAGGAGACTGAGGGTGAAAAATTACTCTGGCATTATTATAGTTTTTATCTCTTCCTTTGACAGGAGAAACAGGATTGCACTGGCATATGTGTTTGTGTCTTGGTGTATGTTTGAGTATGTCTTGGTGTGTGTGTGTGTGTGTGTCTTGGTATATGTTGGTTTTTTTCTTTATGCCTCGGTGTATGTGTGGACAAATTTTGTGTGTGTGTGTGTGTGTGTGTGTGTGTGACACAAAGAGAGAGACTTGGTATGAGTATATCTGTTTATTGTTGTATGTGTGTGTATGTACATTTGTGTGGTGAGTATAGAGCATTGGTGGTACAGTGCAGTACAGTGAAAAAGATGGGATAAACATGCACAAAAAAAAAAGATGAAAACTTCATAGCGACCAATAGTGTTTTTGTCTTGGTCAGATGATGACAAACTTGTCAACACAAGAACATTCAAAAAAAAAAAAAAAAAAAGAAAAGAAAGACAAAAAAGCAGACCTTTCGTCTTTGGTTCTGGTGACTTTAGTCTTGTCAATGTCATAACAACGATGTTCTGAAATGTCAACATCATGACAACAACTGATGGCATTCTTTCATTGTGTAGTGACTTTAGTCTTGTCAACGGAGAAATGTCAACATCACAATGACAACAATGATCTTTCGTCTGGTCAGGTGATTTTATCATCACAGAAATGTCAATGTCATGATGACCACAGACAATACAATTACTTTTCAAACCTTTCTTCTGGTCGAGTGGCATTAGTCTTGTCGACACAGAAATGTCGACGTCATGATGACAGCAGATATAATTCCCTTTCATTTGGTCAAGTGGCATTAGTCTTGTCAACAAAGAAATGGCAATGTCTTGATGACAAGACTTCAAGCCACAAGTCATGCAGATGATCACATCGAACTATGGAGCATTGAAAATTGTACTGACAGGCTTTGATGGAAAAGAAAAGTCAACTGACCCTGTCAACAACATCAATTATCACCAGATTCTTGCCCCTGGCACAACGTAGTAAACTCTGGTCACATCTGTGGCTCTACCAGTTGCAGTTATGTGCCCACTGTCTTCACATCACTGGTTGTACCAGAAGTGGTGATCATGCTTGAATTCTGTTCACATCATCAGTTAGTTATACCACAGTAACCAGTCGTGGTGAAGTGGGGATTCTGTTTAGGTCACAAATTATACCAGGTGTGGTGATGTGTAAACTGTGATCCTGCTCACATCAGGGGCCATAACAGGAGTGGTGATGAGTGGAACATGAATTCTGTTCACATCATCAGTTAGTTATACCACAGTAACCAGTCGTGGTGGAAGTGGGATTCTGTTTAGGTCACAAATTATACCAGGTGTGGTGATGTGTAAACTGTGAATCCTGCTCACATCAGGGGCCATAACAGGAGTGGTGATGAGTGGAACATGAATTCTGTTCACATCATCAGTTAGTTATACCACAGTAACCAGTCGTGGTGAAGTGGGATTCTGTTTAGGTCACAAATTATACCAGGTGTGGTGATGTGTAAATTGAATCCTGCTCTCATCAGGGGCCATAACAGGAGTGGTGATGAGTGGAACATGATTTCTGTTCACATCATCAGTCACTTATACCACAGTAAACAGTCGTGGTGAAGTGGGATTCTGTTTAGGTCACAAATTATACCAGGTGTGGTGATGTGTAAACTGTGAATCCTGCTCACACATCAGGGCCATAACAGGAGTGGTGATGAGTGGAACATGATTTCTGTTCACATCATCAGTCACTTATACCACAGTAACCAGTCGTGGTGAAGTGGGATTCTGTTTAGGTCACAAATTACACCAGGTGTGGTGATGTGTAAACTGTGAATCCTGCTCACATCAGGGGCCCATAACAGGATGAGTGGAACATGAATTCTGTTCACATCAGGGGCTGTACCAGGAGTGGTGATGAGTGAATTGTGAATTATATTCATATCTCAGGTTATACCAGTAATGGTGATGCGTTGGTTCTATTCTTGTCACTGATTATATCAGTTTTGGTCATGTCTGAATTATATTCACAACACTGGTTCAACATCCATAGTGGTAATGTGCCAGTTCTATTGACATCCCTGGTCATACAGTAGTGGTAATGGTGTTGATACTATTCATATTATGGTTTTACCAGTAGCGGTGATGGTGTGAATCCTGTTCACATCACAGGTTAAATCAGTAGCAGTGATGCGTGAATTGTTTTCTGTTTACTGGTTACGTCAGTAGTTGTGTGATCTCTTTTTCTCATCGTTCGCCATACCAGTAGCAGTGGTGTGTCCCTTCTGACTATTCTTGCAGTGGTGATGAAACAATTCAGCTTACATCTTTGGTAATGCCAGGAATGGTGATCTGTGAACTCAGTCCTCATCACTGGTTATGCCGTAGTGGTGTCGTCTGCGTGTTCACATTACTAGCTGTTTCGGCTGGTGTGATGTGTCAGTTTGTTCACATCAATGGCTGTACCAGTGGTGGTGACAGTGTGAATTCTGTTCACATCAGTGGCTCTACCAGTAATGGTGACAGTGTGAATTCTGTTCACGTCAATGGCTGTACCAGTAGTGGTGACGGTGTGAATTCTGTTCACGTCAATGGCTGTACCATTAATGGTGACAGTGTGAATTCTCTTCACATGAATGGCTGTACCATTAATGGTGACAGTGTGAATTCTCTTCACATGAATGACTGTACCAGTAATGGTGACAGTGTGAATTCTGTTCACGTCAATGGCTGTACCATTAATGGTGACAGTGTGAATTCTCTTCACATGACATGGCTGACTGTACCAGTAATGGTGACAGTGTGAATTCTGTTCACATCAATGACTGTACCAGTAATGGTGACAGTGTGAATTCACATCAATGGCTGTACAGTAATGGTGACAGTGTGAATTCTCTTCACATGAATGGCTGTACCATTCTGTTCACGTCAATGACTGTACATGGTGACAGTGTGAATTCTGTTCACGTCAATGGCTGTACCAGTAATGGTGACAGTGTGAATTCTGTCCAGTAATGGTTCACAATGGCTGTACCAGTCAGAATGACTGTACAGTGTGAAGTGTGAATTCACATCAATGACTGTACCAGTAATGGTGACAGTGTGAATTCTGTTCACATCAATGGCTGTACCAGTAATGGTGACAGTGTGAATTCTGTTCACATCAATGGCTGTACCAGTAATGGTGACAGTGTGAATTCTGTTCACATCAATGGCTGTACCAGTAATGGTGACAGTGTGAATTCTGTTCACATCAATGACTGTACCACAGTGTGAATTCTGTTCACATCAATGACTGTACCAGTAATGGTGACAGTGTGAATTCTGTTCACATCAATGACTGTACCAGTAATGGTGACAGTGTGAATTCTGTTCACATCAATGGACTGTACCAGTAAGTGGTGACAGTGTGAATTCTGTTCACATCAATGACTGTACCAGTAATGGTGACAGTGTGAATTCTGTTCACATCAATGACTGTACCAGTAATGGTGACAGTGTGAATTCTGTTCACATCAATGACTGTACCAGTAATGGTGACAGTGTGAATTCTGTTCACATCAATGACTGTACCAGTAATGGTGACAGTGTGAATTCTGTTCACATCAATGACTGTACCAGTAATGGTGACAGTGTGAATTCTGTTCACATCAATGGCTGTACCAGTAATGGTGACAGTGTGAATTCTGTTCACATCAATGACTGTACCAGTAATGGTGACAGTGTGAATTCACATCAATGGCTGTACCAGTAATGGTGACAGTGTGAATTCACATCAATGACTGTACCAGTAATGGTGACATTCTGTATACATCAATGACTGTACCAGTAGTGGTGACAGTGTGAATTCACATCAATGGCTGTACCAGTAATGGTGACAGTGTGAATTCACATCAATGGCTGTACAGTGTGAATTGATTCACATCAATGGCTTACCAGTAATGGTGGCTAATGGTGACAGTGTGAATTCACATCAATGACTGTACCAGTAATGGTGAATTCTGTATACATCAATGACTACCAGTAGTGGTGACAGTGTGAATTCTGTTCACATCACTGATTATACTGATCATACCAGTAATGGTAATTCATGAAAATTGTTCCCGTCACCTGTATTGTGGAGATGGCTAGAGGGTTCATGTGTTTCTACTGTTCCCAGGAAGAAGCAAGACACCTAACTTGATTCTCTCTCTCTCTCTCTCTCTCTCTCTCTCTCTCTCTCTCTCTCCTATTTCTTTCTAAAGACGGGCAGGAAATGTTGACAACACTGAGGAGTCTGCTCAAAGCAGCGCACTGTGGCATGGTCATATGTCTTTAAAATACAAAAACCTCTGTTCTGTCGTAACAAGTAAAAAGGTATTCGCAAAATCAGTAACTCTCTTTGGACAAAAAAAATCCGACAAAAACTGAAAAACATCTCCGTTAGAAACACTCCCAAATTCTGTAAAAAAAAAAAAAACACACACACAAAATTTCTGTATCACGATTAGTCAGTAATTCTGTTCAAAGCAAAAAAAAAACCTTTAAAATCTCCTACAGAAAGTATGTACTCTATTATATCAAAATCAAACTGAACAAATCTCTGTCAGGACAAGTTTGCAGTTATATTAAAACTTTTTTTTTTGGTGAAAGAGTCCAAATATGCCTAGGAAACTAACAATCCAAGTGAAAGAGTCTACCATTCGCCTGACACAGCAAATCCTAGCTCTCCTGGAATAGTCAGCAATTTTGTTAACTTCTCTTTTGGGGAAAAAAAGAAGCCATTCTGTTTAAATGTTAATCCCCCAGTTCTCCTGGAGAAAAAGGAAAAGAGCCCATTGTTCTGTTAAACTAAAAATCCCAAGTCTTCTAGGAAAGAGTCCATAATTCCATTGAAACAAAAATCCCAAAAATTCTCCCCGGGGAAAAGAAAGGACAGAGGGAGCCGACAGCAGTGATTGTGGAGACGTGTCAGCAGCCATGTTGACACAGAAAGGGACAGAACCCCTGTTGTCTGGATGTGGCATCATCTCGAGGTAACCCTCTCTGTTTGTCCCCCTTTATGCTCCTGGTCTGATTGAGGAAGCTGCGTTTCTTGTCTGCAGTTCCCATTCTCTTGTTACCGCAGATGTTTATATTTGCACTGTTCTCTCTCTCTCACCAGATACATTTCTACTTGCACACACAAAAGACACACAACCACCATCTTCCACCTTTTCCTT
This sequence comes from Conus betulinus, assembly GCA_016801955.1. NCBI lineage: Eukaryota > Metazoa > Mollusca > Gastropoda > Neogastropoda > Conidae > Conus > Conus betulinus. The sequence goes on from JADBJO010001729.1 coordinate 355,716, forward strand.
CATGCTGATCTTTCTCAACGATGACTGATGAAATATGTATATTCACATTTACACACAGGCTCATATATTTTACTCACAATTGCATACACAGCATTTGAACTGTCTCTCAGAAGTAATTCAGATTTTAACAAGCAAACTCATACACAACTCGATATACCATCCATGCACACTTTCTCTCTCTCTCTCTCTCTCTCTCTCTCTCTCTCTCTCTCTCTCTCTATATATATATATATATATATATATGTGTATATATATATATATATATATACACACACACACACACACACACACACACACACACACACACACGCACACATACACCAATGCAAAATTTTAGGAGTACAGACGCAGGTAACATGAAGGGATGCAAAAACTTGCAGGAGGAGAATTCTGTTGAGAAAGACACACAGTGAAAGTAGTATGAGCAGTTATGATATATTGTGCAGTATCAGAAGTTGTTGGATAGAAACATTAGTATTGCTTATCAAGAATATGTGTACGGAAACAGAAATACCGCTTGTGAAAAGTATCAATATAGAAACCACTTCTCACATCAGAAGAATCTATATAGAAACACTAATATTGTACATAGAAAGGGTTTATATCACTTAACAAAATTATCTCTATAAATAACCCGATTACTGCATATCAGAAGTGTATGTCTATCAACGGTAATTTTACTCATTAAAAGTATCAATGTGAAAAATCCATACTGATCTTGTTTATCAAAAGTATCAATAATAAAAACAAGATTGCCTAATTGTCTGTATACACAGCAAATCAAAAGTACATAGGTAGAAACAATAATATAATGTATCAACATTCAGTATACAAAACTGATACTGCATGCTGGGAAATAAGAATATGAAACAGTAATATTTTGTATAAAAATTGTGAACGTTGCATGTCAAGAAATATTTATGTGGAATACTATGATCCAAATCAAAGATGTTATCTAGAAACATCCATATAATCATTAGAAACATATTTGTCACATATCAAAAGAATTATCTGATTAGAAAAACGTACAAAATATACATATTGATATTGTCTAAATACCCATACATATAATGCACAATGAATGTTGTAGAATTTAAACTTACCACCATACCAATCGACATTAATAAACACACCAACCAGGTAGACTCAGGGAAGGTAATAACAACACAATGTTCCTTCATCTTAGACATTTCTCTCCCTTCACAGACCAAAGGTTGGAGGAGCTGGCGACAAAGTTCACAGGCAGCCCCGCCCCGGTGCCCCAACAGGAGAATGCGGCGGACAGTTCTCTGTCAGACCAGCTGGATGAGGTGGACCTCCCCAGCCTGATCCAGGAGGAAGAGGAGGGAGAGAGACATGCCTTCCGACCTGTGGAGCCAGCCCACTTCGCCAACAAAGGTACTGTTCTCATGTGTCATCTACTCCAACAAAGGTACTGTTGTCATGTGTCATCTACACCAACAAAGGTACTGTTGTCATGTGTCATCTACACCAACAAAGGTACTGTTGTGTCATGTGTCATCTACACCAACAAAGATACTGTTGTCATGTGTCATCTACACCAGCAAAGGTACTGTTGTCATGTGTCATCTGCACCAGCAAAGGTACTGTTGTCATGTGTCATCTACACCAGCAAAGGTACTGTTGTCATGTGTCATCTACACCACCAAAGGTACTGTTGTTATGTGTCATCTACACCAACAAAGGTACTGTTGTCATGTGTGTCATCTACACCAGCAAAAGGTACTGTTGTCATATGTCATCTACACCAGCAAAGGTACTGTTGTCGTGTCATCTACACCAGCAAAGGTACTGTTGTCATGTGTCATCTGCACCAACAAAGGTACTGTGTCACGTGTCATCCACCAACAAAAGTACTGTTGTTATGTGTCATCTGCACCAGCAAAGATACTGTTGTCATGTGTCATCTTCACCAACAAAGGCATTGTTGTCAGGTGTCATTGTCACCAACAAAGATACTGTTGTCATCTGTCATCTTCACCAGTGAAGGTACTTTTGTTACATTGTCACCAACAAAGATATTGTCATGTGTCATCTACACCAGCAAAGGTACTGTTGTCATGTGTCGTCTTCACCAACAAAGGTATTTTTGTTACATGTCATGTGTCATCTACACCAGCAAAGGTGCTGTTGTTATGTGTCATGTGTCATCTACACCAGTAAAGGTGCTGTTGTTATGTGTCATGTGTCATCTGCACCAGCAAAGGTCTTGTGGTTATATATTAGGTCTCCTGTTTACGGCAAAAAAAAAAGTAACTACATGTCATCTACACCAACAAAGCTGTTGTTACATGGCATGTTTCATACTACACCAGTAAAAGTATTGTGGTTAAATGGCATGTTTCATACTACACCAGTAAAGTATTGTGGTTAGATAGCATGTGTCATCTATACCAACAAAGCATTGTGACTACGTCATAGGGTGTCATGCAACTGTGTCATACCACATCAACAAAAGTATGGCGACTACATTTTTGTCATGCTATCAGTAAAAGTATTGTAACTTCATTGTGTGTCGTTCTACACACCAACAAAAGTATTGTAACCACATGTGTGTTTTCATTGGTGTAGACCAGCAGAGTCTCAGGGGGGCTAACTGTGGAGTGTGGTTCTGGTCTTCAGGCATCAAGGGCATACGACCCACACAGCCTCAAATCGACCTGCATAATGAGCTCAAGTCCAAAATGGGGCAGGGCCAACGCCACCGAGGAGAGGACCGGAGGTTTGGCTCGGACACACAGCAGGCCACACCGCCGCCTAGTGTGACTGCGTCATCCCCTCCAGGTACTACATCGTCAGCACACAGAGAGAGCCTGTAGTGTTTCTTTAGTACATGTCTCCATTATGTCTACGGTGCAACTGTTTCCAGTCTTGTTAGTTCAGGCTTCCCTTGTGTCTTTTGTGCTAACGTCCTCATTCACTCTTCTCTTTTTTTTTTTTTTGTCTCTGTGTCTGATTTTTCATACTGTCACAACAGCCTGATTCCCACACAACTCATTCCAGCTCTGCCTAACATGGTCATATCCATGGAATCCTGTCATGGCTTTCTAGCACCAGTAGTCCATAGCGAGCAATGCCTGTCAAGTCATCAAGACAAAACCCACCAGAGGAGACATTGTTGACGATGAATGTCCTAAATAGTGCCTTTCCAAACTTACGCTCGATACGCTGGACACCACTTGCTAGGCCAGTGACTACAATGGCTTGGTTGTGACTGAGCTTCAGTGAACGTTCCTGTCAAGCGGTCGCTGTCACCATGTATCCATCCAAAAATTATCCCATGATCTTGCTGACGATGAAAAAATTTGACTAATTCATCAGGGGCCTGAACATGAAGGGGATATTGAAACTTAACTCTTTCATTCCTACTTTTCTACGAACCATTACTTCGTCTTGTTCCTAGATTTTTATAGTACAAGTATTCCCTTCATTCCTGGATTTATAGAGAAAAACAAAGAAGTGTAAAGTAAGAACTGCCACATATGCAGTAGCAAACTGGCCAGAATAGAGCAGCGACCATTTTTCCACTCTGTAGGGGCCGTCTGGCATGCATTCCATTCATAAACACTGCCGCATGAGCGACCTGGTCGTGATGTGTACCGATGACGCGACTCGCACGAAGTTCAAAGCACCTATCGCAAGAACCAATTTTCCAGGCTGCAGGAAGGAAAGGAGGGATTTTGTGCTGCCCGATTTTCCAAGCTGCAGGAAGGGAGGGTAGGATTTCTGCAAACCGGAAAACGAGGTTGCAGGGATGAAAGAGTTAATAACCATGAGGGCAGGGCACTAATGGCCACAGAATTCCATTTTTTAAAAAAAATGATGATCAATGAAGATAAAGAAGATGAGGAATCTGCTGTTGCTTATATTATAAATTCCAGTGTCAGCCAGGCATGAGAAAAGCAAACACATGCAGTGCTGGTCAGGACATTTAACTGGCACTCTCAACAGCTCAGTTTGTATGTTTTCATTTATTACATTCTGGTTGTTGCCAGCTGAGTGCCTCCACCAAGGAGTTCAACGCTGTCACCTGGACCTGCTGGTTTGTTTATGTCTTTGTCTGCCTGTCAGAGAAATTTTTCTAAAACTGGGGCGCTGAATTTTCAAGAAAACTTAGTGGAAGGATTGAATGTAGCTCAAGGATGACCCCATTATACTGGTTTGTGCCGATCCAGATTAAAAGGCAGATCCAGAATCTGTGTAGCAAGATGATCATATTAGTCTGCAAAGTCAGCAGAATTATTCAGTCATTTTGCTAAATATGAAGGCTGTAAAGTTACCATTTATGAACGAATACATATCTTTGAAATAATCTGTCTTCATGGAATATTTAAATATCATAATGACAAAAATGACGACGTTTCATATGGTCTATATCCGATCACAAAAAATGTACATGGGAAGTAACTCATTGAGGCTGTACCTGCAATTATTTCCCCTGAAGGAAAAAAAATGTGATTTCAGTCATGAACTGATTTGGATATGAAAGTTTGGCAGAAAGAAATGAAATGCAGTGAAAGCACTTTGTTTTCCTTACACTGTAATGTGGATCCAGATTATTCAGTGGCTGCAGGATCTGTTCAACCTTTGTGGAGGTCTGGGTTCGCGCAAGTGACTTCTTGTGCTTGAGAAGATTTCAGTGACAACAATACTGATAATCTGATAAATAAAAATTTTTGTCTGATTCTCTGTAAGCGTGGCATGGTGACTCAGCGTTCTGGGCATAAATGACCAAATGACTTGTGACAGGCAGTTGCATTAGTGGGTTTATATATATATATATATATTTTTTTTTTTTTCTTTCTTTTTTTTTTTTTTTGGACAACAAAAGTGACAGTATGACAAACCGATGTGAGGATTCAAAGTGAGTAAGGAGAAGGGAGGTGGCACAGGACGGGGGGTGGCACAGGACCAGGGGGGGGGGGGGGGGGGGGGGAACAGTAAAGGAGAAGGATGACAAGGAGAGAGAATGGAGGCAGGACAGCTAGTCATCAATGAAAAGCTTGGCTTTAGGTTCCAGGCCTCTACATATACCCACAAGCATTCAGGCTGCAGGCCTCTACGTATACCCACAAGCATTCAGACTCCAGACCTCTACATACACCCACAAGCATTCAGGCTCCAGACCTCTACATACACCCACAAGCATTCAGGCTCCAGACCTCTACATACACCCACAAGTATTCAGGCTCCAGACCACTATGTGTATACCCACAAGCATTCAAGCTCCAGGCTTCTACATATATCCACAAGCATTCAGGCTCCAGATCTCCATGTATACCCACAAGCATTGAAGCTCCAGGCTTCTATATATACCCACAAGCATTCAGGCTCCAGGCCTCTATGTGTGCCCACAAGCATTCATTCAAGCTCCAGACCTCTATGTGTGCCCACAAACATTCAGGCTCCAGGCCTCTATGTATACCCACAAGCATTCAGGCTCCAGGCCTCTATGTATACCCACAAGCATTCAGGCTCCAGGCCTCTGTGTATACCCACAAGCATTCAGGCTGCAGGCCTCTATGTATACCCACAAACATTCAGGCTCCAGGCCTCTATGTATGCCCACAAGCATTCAGGCTGCAGGCCTCTACATATACCCACAAGCATTCAGGCTGCAGGCCTCTACATATACCCACAAGCATTCAAGGCCCATATGTCCATATAATCCACACACAGACCATGCTAAGGGTACACTGAAAGCCACAAAGGCCTCAGAGAATGTCTTTGATAACTGTCAGCCATCCCCCCCCCCCCCCCCCCCCCCCCCCCCCCCCTCGTTCTTTTTCTTTTTCCCCACACATAGATGCATTTTGTACCAACATATGTAAGTCTAACCCTTCCTTTTTCTTATTCATAGCATTTTGTTTGAGTTCATGTGCAGCTTAAGAAACATGCCTACATAAACTTGCACATGTTGCTGTAAAATGCATTTATATACAGGAAAAAAAAAGGAAGGGTTAGGCTTACATATGTTGGTACAAAATGCACCTATGTGTGGGCAAAAAGAAAAAGAAAAGGGGGGGGGGGGGGGATGGCTGACAGTTATCAGACATTCTCTGGCACACAGAAAAGGGAGAAGAAGATAATAGTGATGATGGTGATGATGATGATGGTGATGATAATGATGACGATGGTGATGATGATGATGATAGAGATGATGATGATGATGGTGATGATGATGGTGATGATGATGATGATGGTGATGATGATGATAATGGTATTTGACAGGTAGTACCACAGGAATGCAAGCGTTTTACATCACCATCGCGTCCACTAACTACGATGTGGCCACCTGGCTGGAAGCCAAAGGATTCTCGACTGTGTGAGTAGTTTTAAACTGATTCGTTCAGGCTCATTCTGTGAGTAGTTCTACACTGATTCGTTCAGGCTCGTCTGTGAACAGTTTTACACTGATTCGTTAAGGCTCATTCTGTGAGTAGTTTTAAACTGATTCGTTCAGGCTCATTCTGTGAGCAGTTTTACAGTGATTCGTTCAGGCTTATTCAGTGAGTAGTTTTACACTGATTCGTTCAGGCTCATTCTGTGAGCAGTTTTACACTGATTCGTTCAGACTCATTCTGTGAGCAGTTTTACACTGATTCATTCAGGCTCATTCTGTGAGCAGTTTTACACTGATTCGTTCAGGCTCATTCTGTGAGCAGTTTTACACTGATTCATTCAGGCTCATTCCGTGAGCAGTTTTACACTGATTCATTCAGGCTCATTCTGCGAGCAGTTTTACACTGTTTTTGTTCAGGCTCATTCTGAGAGTAGTTTTACACTGATTCCTTCAGGCTCATTTTGTGAGTAGTTCTACACTGATTCCTTCAGGCTTATTCTGTGATCTGTTCTAAGACGAATCCTGTGAGTTGTCTCAGGCTGATACTCTTGAGTGTTGTGGGGTTGATCATGCGAATTGTTTCAGGCAAAACCTGCAATCAGCTGTAGACTAATTCTGTGACAGTGGGTTTAGGCTCAGTCTGCGAAGCGGATGGGTTGTTTCCAGGTCGGCTCAGTGAAGTGGGTGGGTTGTTCCAGGTCGGCTCCGTGAAGTGGGTGGGTTGTTCCAGGTCGGCTCTGAAGCGGATGGGTTGTTCCAGGTCAGCTTTGAAGTGGGTGGGTTGTTCCAGGTCGGCTCTGAAGTGGGTGGGTTGTTCCAGGTCAGTTCAGTGAAGTGGGTGGGTTGTTCCGGGTCAGCTCAGTAAGTGGGTGGGTTGTTCCAGGTCAGCTCAGTAAAGTGGGTGGGTTGTTCAGGTCAGGTCTGAAGTAGGTGGGTTGTTCCAGGTCAGGTCAGTGAAGTGGGTGGGTTGTTCCAGGTCAGCTCAGCAAAGTGGGTGGGTTGTGTTCAGGTCAGGTCAGTGAAGTGGGTGGGTTGTTCCAGGTCAGCTCAGCAAAGTGGGTGGGTTGTTCCAGGTCAGGTCAGTGAAGTGGGTGGGTTGTTCCAGGTCAGGTCAGTGAAGTGGGTGGGTTGTTCCAGGTCAGCTCAGCAAAGTGGGTGGGTTCCAGGTCAGTGAAGTGAAGTGGGTGGGTTGTTCCAGGTCAGCTCAGTGAAGTGGGTGGGTTGTTCCAGGTCAGCTCAGTGAAGTGGGTGGGTTGTTCCAGGTCAGCTCTGTGAAGTGGGTGGGTTGTTCCAGGTCAGCTCAGTGAAGTGGGTGGGTTGTTCCAGGTCAGCTCAGTGAAGTGGGTGGGTTGTTCCAGGTCAGCTCTGTGAAGTGGGTGGGTTGTTCCGGGTCAGCTCAGTGAAGTGGGTGGGTTGTTCCAGGTCAGCTCAGTGAAGTGGGTGGGTTGTTCCAGGTCAGGTCAGTGAAGTGGGTGGATTGTTCCAGGTCAGGTCAGTGAAGTGGGTGGGTTGTTCCAGGTCAGGTCAGTGAAGTGGGTGGATTGTTCCAGGTCAGGTCAGTGAAGTGGGTGGGTTTGTTCCAGGTCAGTTCAGTGAAGTAGGTGGGTTGTTCCAGGTTGGCTTAGTGAAGTGGGTGGGTTGTTCCAGGTCAGTTCAGTGAGCTGTGTTTCATGCTAATTCTGTCAGGTATTTTGGGGGCTAATTCTCATCAGTTGTTAAGGCGAACTCATAATGCTTTGTGTCATGTGCTGTGTTGTAGGTGTGTACACAATGTATATCATTTGTTGTGTGCTCATCATGTCGTGTTTCTTGCCGTGTCATCAGATGTACACGTCATGTCGTGTCATTTGCTGTGTCACCAGGTGCAGAACCACGCTGCAGGGGTTCACGGGTAGAGACATGTTCTCTCTGCATCGGCAGGAGATGGAGCAGTTGATTGGTCACGATGAGGCCGCCGGCTGGAGGGCCAGCTGACGCTGCTGCAGAAGAAAATGACTGGGGTCAGTTCTCTGTGGGGAGTGTGTGTATGTGTGTGTGTGTGTGTGTAGTGTGTGTGTGTGTGTAGTGTGTGTGTGTGTGTGTGTGTGTAGTGTGTGTGTGTGTGTGTGTGTACGTGTGTGTGTGTACATGTGTGTGTGTGTGTGTGTAGTGTGTGTGTGTGTGTAGTGTGTGTGTGTGTGTGTGTGTGTGTGTGTGTGTGTGTGTGTGTGTGTGTGTGTGTAGTGTGTGTGTGCGTGTGTGTGTGTAGTGTGTGTGTGTTTATGTGTGTGTGTGTGTGTGTGTGTGTGTGTGTGTGTGTGTGTATGTGTGTGTGCATGCGTGCATGTGTGCGTGCGTGCATGTGTGCGTGTGGGGTGTGTGTGTGTGTTTGGTGTGTGCGTGTGTATGTGTGTGTGTTTGGTTTGTGTGTGTGGTGTGTGTGTGTGATTTTGTGTGTATGTGTTTGTACGTTGTATGTGTGTGTGTACATTGTACAAATGTGTATGTGTATGTGTGAGTGTGTATTTTGTGTGTGTGTCATGTGCATGTGTGAGTACCTGTGTGATTGCGTGTGTGTGTGTGTGTGAATGAGGTGGTGCATACTGCATATATGTGTATGCAATGTACATATGTGTGTGTATATGTGTGTGTGCATATGTGTATGCGTGTGTGTGTGTGTGTGTGTGTGTGTATGTGTTTGCATGTGTGTGTTGATGCAGATAAAATGTTTCACAATATGCAGAACCAGCTGCACTTTGTCTTAAAAAACACCATTTTAATCTTCATCACCATCTCAACCACTGTTGCAGTACAAGACCCAGAGTGCCGCCGAGCTCAACGCCATTTTCCAGAAGCGCCGAGCACGTAGCGACCTGCAGGGGGCAGCACTAGGTCATCCACCAGACTTCAGACCCCAGACCCCGTCCTCCTACGATGGGCCCGACTCTGACAGTGAGTGAAGAGTGTGTGTGTGTGTGCAACACTGGCGTCTCACGTGTCCCACTCCCCCCCCGCCACCCTGAGCATGGAGCCTGTGTGTCACGCTTGTCCCGCTCACCGTATCACGCCACAGACATCACACATGGACACAGCCCTGATCTGGCTGTTTCCGATGGGGCCGGAATAGCTCAATTGGTAGAACGCCGGACTCGTAATCCAAGGGTTGCAGGTTTGAATCTTTGCCAGGCCATTTCGCTACAGGGGGATTTTTCCCTCGGAGTTAACATTAGTTCTGACTCCATTTCCCATACAGTCCTTCATATGAGACTGTAAACCGAGGTTCCGTGTCTGAACGCATGCATAACATCTTGCACCCACGTAAAATCCCATCACCTGCTTTCGGAAGAGAAGGCCAGTTTGGCCGTTGGTGTGGATGACGCGTTACACATAGCATGCACCTTCCCCGAAGATGGAGTATGGCTGCCTTAATGGTGGGATAAAAAACAGTCATACACACAAAACTCCACTCCATTTGTTGTATAGATGGGATTAATACTTGCCTGTCCATTTAGGGAGTGTCTGCAGGAGTATCAGCCTGCGTACGCAGAAGAAGAAGAAGGCCCTTAGCGGTTGGCTGGGCTATAGCAGCATCATCTCTCTCTTATTACACATGGACTGCCCCTGCAACAGGACGACAGCTGCAGCCTGCAGCACGTTTCATTCCACAAAGCAGTGCAATACCGTTTACTTTACTCTACCAATGAACACCATGACTAAGGATTTCTGAAGGCAGTTGTTGAAAGTGTAAAAAAATAGTTGAAAGAACTCTGCCAGTGAATATGGGCAAACAAACTACAACACAAAACACGATGCATTTTGACCTCTTAGGTCTTCTTCAGGCAAGAGAAACCGCACTCGGGACAACGAAGGTGAGGAACAAGCAATCGCTTATCGTCTCATATTCGGCGCAAGATGGGCATTAAAATTTCTGCCGGCAGTCACCGCAATTGGCAACCAATTATTGAACATTTCTATTGTACAGTACATTTGTATTGTACGATACAACCAGCAGTCAGTATTGTTTCCCTTTAAGCCTGAGCTCCGCTATCCAGAACTCTGTGACCAACCACAGCCTGTGTCTCACCATACAGATTTACCTGGTCTCACTTTCTGAGTCTTTTCGGGGGGGGGGGGGGGGGGGGGGGGGGGGGGGGGGGGGGGGGGGGGGGGGGGGCTCTCATTATGTCCTTTCAGTGACTTACTTTGTCTCAATCTGTGGATGATGTTTGCCTTCATTGCCTTGGCATCAGTCAAAACCAGGCAAGAAGTTTGAAGAAAAAAGAATAGGGGTCCATGAAAAGAAAAGTTACCTGTCATATGTCACATCCTTTACTTTTACCTTTATTACCTTGCCAGCTGTCCTGTTGCTGCCATTTACCTTTGTTACCCTGACAATGGTTCCTGGTTCTTGTCATTGACCATGATCACACCAGTAATGTTCCTGCCATTGTCATTTACCTGTAGATTACCTTGACATTAGTCCTGGTCATCAGTCTGTACTTTTGTGGTGCGGCAGAGACTGTCACTGTCCCTCATGTGTATGACCCTATGCATAACCCAGCAAGGAGTGGTGGTGTTCACAAGGTTTTTCTTTACCTGTATTACCCTGTCAATGGTTGTGGTCATCGTCATTGTCTTTTAACTGTCATTACTCTAGCAGTAGTGGCGGCATTGTCATATACCTGCATTACCCTGCCAGTATAGTGGTCACTGTCCTTTACCGTTATTACCCTGTCAGTGGTTGTGGTCCTTGTAATAGTATTTCAACTTTCATTACCCTGGCAGTAGGGGTGGCTTTGTCATATACCTGCGTCACTCTAACATTATAGGCGGTCACTGTCATTGTCAGTTTCCTTTGTTACCCTGTCAGTTGTGTATTACCCTGGCCGCTGTGAATGTCGTTATCCTTTACCTTTATTACCTTACGGTCATTTACCTGAATTACCCTGGGAGCTAGCTGTAGTTGAGGTCATTGTTGTTTACCTTTATTGCCTCGACAGAAAATTGTGGTCACTTTCATTTATCTTTATTTCCCTGGCAAAGCTGTGGACACTTGTCAACTGCCTCTAGTACCCTGACACTAGTTCTGCTGTGTGTACAGGTGATATGATTAACACAGTGTGCTGTGTGAAGAAAGAGATGTGTTTTTCGCACTGTATTGTATATACAGGTGACATGTATACCATACTGTGCTGGGCATACAGACGATGTGTTTTAATACAGTGTGTTGTGTGTACAGCTGTTGTGTTTAACACAGTGTGTACATTATGATGTGGCTAACACAATGTGCTGTATGTACAGTGATGCGTTGGATAAAGTTCACTGTGTGTGTGCACATGTGGTGTGTTGAACGCAGTGTGCTGTGAATACAGATGGCATGTGTGCTAAGACAAATGTGTGCATACTGGTGACATGAATAACACTGTGATGCCTGTGTGCAAGTGACATGCCTTGTGTGGTGTGTACAGATACAGCGTTCTCTGTGTACAAGTGACGCATCTTGTGTTATGTGTACAGATACAGTATTCTCTGTGTTCAGGTGACACACCTTGTGTTGTGTGTACAGATGCAGTGTTCTCTGTGTGCACGTGACACACCTTGTGTTGTGTGTACAGATACAGTGTTCTCTGTGTGCAGGTGACACGCCTTGTGTTGTGTGTACAGATACAGTGTTCTCTGTGTGCAGGTGACACGCCTTGTGTGTTGTGTGTACAGATACAGTGTTCTCTGTGTGCACGTGACACACCTTGTGTGTACAGACACAGTGTGTTCTCTGTGTGCAGGTGACACGCCTTGTGTTGTGTGTACAGGCACAGTGTTCTCTGTGTGCAGGTGACACGCCTTGTGTGTCGTGTGTACAGACACAGTGTCCTCTGTGTGTGCAGGTGACACGCCTTGTGTCGTGTGTACAGACACAGTGTCCTCTGTGTGCAGGTGACACGCCTTGTGTCGTGTGTACAGACACAGTGTCCTCTGTGTGCAGGTGACACGCCTTGTGTCATGTGTACAGAGACAGTGTCCTCTGTGTGCAGGTGACACGCCTTGTGCCGTGTGTACAGACACAGTGTCCTCTCTGTGTGCAAGTGACACGCCTTGTGTCGTGTGTACAGACACAGTGTCCTCTGTGTGCAAGTGACACGCCTTGTGTCGTGTGTACAGACACAGTGTTCTCTGTGTGCAAGTGACACGCCTTGTGTCATGTGTACAGACACTGTGTTCTCTGTGTGCAAGTGACACACTTGTGTTGTGTGTGTACAGATACAGTGTTCTCTGTGTGCAGGTGATGGTGACGACAACAGACAGTTGGCTGACACAGGGAAGACACTGCGTGATCTTCTCATCCGTCAGCGACAGAAGATCATCGGCTCCGATGTGTTCAGTCACCAGTAGTTGTTGACAACACACAGCCATCTTTGTGACCTGTAGGCCTGAGCTGAATGTTTTTACCATTTTTCTGTGTTGAAAATCGTTTTCTGAAATACCTGTACTTGGAAGGCAAAAGACCCAAATCCGGAACTGTTTTAGTGAAAAAGAATCATCAGGTTTAGTGATTATTTTTTTTATGAAAATGAAAATTGCACATTTTTTTTAATGAAAATGAAGATAGAAAATTCTTTTTATGAAATGAAGATTGCAAATTTTTTCTTATGAAAATGAAGATTACAAATTTTTTTTAATGAAAGTGAAGAGATTCAGCACTGCGGAAAGGATTCAGCATGAGATTCTATGTCAACCACAAAGTGCATGCCGTGCAAGAATAATTTTCTTGTTGACACCTTCGTCTGTCAGTTCAACATTTTAAATGCTATCAGTTTTAAAGCTGAACTTCTGCTCTGGATGTTCTCCCTTTCCCTGTGCCTTTACCTCTCGCTTTCCCCTTTTCCCACCTGTCCCTCCCCTCCTCCTTCCCTCCATTCTTCTCCCAGCTGTCCCCCAAAGGTTGCATGAAAAGTATGTAAACCAGTGTATTTATCATTTTGATGTCGGATACTGAGGACAGTACTTCTCTGGCTCCCACCCACAATCTCCGGGTGTATCTTTTTCTTGTCTGCCTTTTGGCCGACTCTGGGGAAAGGCCCCGTGACGGTGAGGAAAGACCCACTGACCGCGGGGAAAGTCCCGTTGACAGCGGGAAAGATGTGACCCAGATTCTCGTCATAGAGCGCGTAAGACCTCATGGCGAAAGTTTGGCCGTGTCTGGAGTTGTACTGTCACCACCTGTCAGCGGAACAGCAAGGAGCGAGGCTGTGGGATGCACGTGGCCGTCGCTTCATGGTGGCGTTTTCAGGCCGGTGGGCTGTGCGGTCATGTGGGCTGGTACACCCATGGGAGCGCTCCCGTGGAAGTTCTGTTGTGTCACATCCAGTAGCCATTATACGAAAGGTATCTGCCAGGGAGCAGTTATGTCCCTTAATGTCTTCATGGAGTGCCCAGTGTGTGCCTGCACCTTATGTGAACATGGCGCAAGGCTTCCAAGGGTGGTGCAGGACTGCTCCTAGCTGGTTTCTTGAGGACAGTTGAGGACAATACTTCTCTGGGTCCCACCTCTGCCTCTCCTTCTCCTTCTCCCCCCTCTCCCTCCCTCCCCTCCCCCTTCTCCCCTCCCCCCTCCTCTCCCTCTCCCCCTCCCCCTCCCCCCCCCCTCCCTCACCTTTGTGTGCAGACTGTGTTCAGCTGTGCTGTGTGTGCCGCTGTTTGTTAGCAGATGTCTTGGAGACCGCTATTCATGTACCTTCCTTCCGCTGTCGCAGCTGCCATGTCTGACTGGCTTTGTACAGTGTGTTATTATTATCGATCTTGATGAGTGTTAGACATAATAATGCCCTTTTTTTTTTTAATATGATGAGAGAAATTGAACATTCTGCCTTGTTTTGATATCATCATTTGATCACTGAAGACATAATGAATAAAAACTGCAAAAAAGAAATATGAATAAAACTGGTCTCTGACATTGATATTTTAGCCATAATAACTTGCCTGAAAAGTACGTAGAGCAGTGTATTTATCAGTTTGATGTCTGATATTATTAGCATATAACACATGCATATAAATTATATACAACGGTGTATGTCATATTTTATTACAATTTTGTATGCCATTATTTTGTTACAATGTACAAATACAGGTTGACTGCACAAAGAAAGCGTATAATCGTCTTCCTCTGATTCCTGTCCTGTGTATACTTAAATCACGTTTCATTAATCGTCATGACTTTTCTCCTTTATTCTAACACTGCTGTCACAATTCATCTTGTTTTACAGCCGATGTGTTATGAATCTTGTGATCAGGTATGCCAGTTATGTCCTGATGGATTTATTTCCGTTTGTTTGCTTTTCGAAAAGAAAGAAAGAATTTCAGCGAATGAAAAGACACAAGGTGAAAGGACACGTAATCAACAAAATCATGAACACATATCAGAGAAACAGGGTCTGTATCCACTGGATTAAAGGAAAACAAGAGAGTCACTTTGCCTTTTTCAACACATCTGTGTGAATGAAGACACACCATAAGAATTGTCCATGGGATAAAAGGAAAACAAGAGAGCAGTGTGCCTTTCTCAACACATGTGTGAATGAATACACACCACGGGAACTGTCCATTGGATAAAAGGAAAACAAGAGAGCAGCATGCCTTTCTCAACACATGTGTGAATGAACACACACCACAGGAATTGTCCACCGGATCAAAGAAAACGAGAGAGCAGCGTGCCTTTCTCAACACACGTGTGAATGAATACACACCACGGGAATTGTCCATTGGATAAAAGGAAAACAAGAGAGCAGCGTGCCTTTCTCAACACCTGTGTGAATGAATACACCCCACAGGAATTGTCCACCGGATCAAAGGAAAACGAGAGAGCAGCGTGCCTTTCTCAACACATGTGTGAATGAATTCACACCATGGGAATTGTCCATTGGATAAAAGGAAAACAAGAGAGCAGCGTGCCTTTCTCAACACCTGTGTGAATGAATACACCCCACAGGAATTGTCCACTGGATCAAAGGAAAACGAGAGAGCAGCGTGCCTTTCTCAACACATGTGTGAATGAATACACACAACAGGAATTGTGGAAAGGGAGGATGCAGGACAAAGTGTGGGTGGGTCAGATCAGGAGGGGATGCAGCATACAGGTGCTGTTTGTATGATGCGCTGTGGTTCATTCAGACACAGAGCCTGGGCTCAATGTTTCTGAAAGGCTGGTGCATGCAGGGATGGTTTTCTTGGCAGGGGAAGGGATGTAGGAAGGATGGCGCTCACCCTGTCACTGTATGTGCAAAACTTTTAGGAAGACTGAGGAAAAAGGAGCTGAGGTTGTGCCGTTTAAACCCCAGACTTGTTCCAAATGTGCGTCACTCACTTACTTGCTTATCACGCAGATTTTGTTTCATTCTATTTTGCGGTCAGCTGCCTACACATTCATAATGGGTTTCGTTTGAAGCAGATGCTAGATCCATTTCAGATTACCCAGGGTTTGTTTTTTTTTACAGACATACAGTCAGATTTGTGGTGCATTCTGCTTTTTTATTGTAAAGTGTGTACAGAACACATCTATACCTGATGCTGCTGTATGTAGAATGTGAACTCTGTTTAATCTTTCCAGTCCCTTACAATGGCTATGTGAAGAAAGTGAACTCGGTAAAACGCTTCTGCCTCAGATGATGGTTGTGTGTGGAATGTGAACTCTGTAAAGTGCTTCTAACCCTGATCATGGATGTGTTTTAGAAAGCAAAGTCTGTAAACCCCACCTGGCCCTGATGTGGCTGTTTGTAGGGAGAGCATTGTTACTGGACTTGACCAGTATGAATTTTCAACATATCAAGTGAACATCCTTTAAGTTTGCAGCAGCATACACATATCAATGATTTTTTTCCAGCTGTTGTTAAGAACATATCAAGTAAATTCATGTTTTGTGAACATATCAAGTAAATTTTCCTGTGTGTTGTAGTTTTGTGAATGTATCAAGCAAATTTCGCTGCAAGTATGATAGAGTGAAGAAGTGTCATGAATTTTCCAGCAGAGATTTGCAGAGTGTGTCCTGACATAGCCCATGAGTGATTGTCTTAGTGTTTTTTTGTATCACCAGTCATCACCTGGTATACTGATATGCTCTGTCAGTGATCACCATGGGGATTTTCCTAGGGCTTATCAACACCTGGTATATTGACATAGGCTGTTCGTGGTTGCCCTGGATTTTCAGTGATCCACTAACACCTGGTCTCTCGATTTTAGCCTGTGGGTGAATGCCTGTTTTGTCTTTTTTGAAATGTCTCATCAAGTCCAGATATGGTAACATGACATGTGTGTGACTACCTAGGGATTTTTGTAGGGCCCATAAACACCAGATACACTGACATGACATATGTGTGACTACCTGGGGATTTTTATAGGGCCGGTAAACACCAGATACACTGACATGACATGTGTGTGACTACCTGGGGATTTTTATAGGGCCCATAAACACCAGATACACTGACATGACATGTGTGTGACTACCAGGGGATTTTTATAGGGCCCATAAACACCAGATACACTGACATGGCCTGCCGGTGATTGCCCTATAGATTTTCATACAGCCCACTACGTGACCCAGTCTGGTCGAGGTCCAGGAGAAGCTGTAGGGACCGGTGGGGTCTCTGATGCGGACTGTGGTCTTCGCCTTACTAAGCGGATTGAGGATATAGTATGGCCAGGAACGTGAAAGAAAAGAAAAAATATAGTCAACTATCACCTGGCATAATGAGTATAGTCAACTAATACCTGGCATAACGAGATGACCTTCGGTGATTGGTCTAAGAACTTCTTAATGGCCTCGCTTACATCTGGTATAATAAGGTGGTCTTTTGTGTGTGACTGGTCTTAGAAATTTTGCTATGGCTCACTAACACTTGCTACAATGATGTGGCATGCCTGTGCTGGAGATTGTTATATGGCCCATTAACTCTTCATACACTAACCTGGCCGGTCACTGACCGACCATGGGATTTCTATAGGGCCTGCCAACGCCAGGTCTGCTGATATAAATTGCTTGTGGTTGACTGTCATATAGATTTCCTTTATGGTTCACCAACACCTGGTACGCTGACGTCGTCTGGTATTTTTATAGAGCCCACTAATGTCTCAAAAACTGACGTTGCCTGTCGGTGACCATCATGTAGATTGGTTCACCAATAACTGGTATATTGAAATGGCCTGTCGCTGACTGTCTTGGGGATTTGTACATGGTTCACCAATACCTGGTTTGTTGATGTGGCCTGTCGCTGACTGCCTTGGGGATTTGTGCGCATCCCCTAACTATTGGTATACTGACAAGGTCTGTAGGTGACCATCTGGAGAGGACTGAGGGAATGAGGGTGGCAGTTCTATCCATCTGACCATTTGCATGCTGACTCAGTGACTGTACATCATTGTGGCCACCCAGTGGTTGGGTTTTGAATACAAAGCATAATTGCCCTGCTGTGTATGTTGGCTGGCTGTGGTGGTGTGGTTATTGTTATTTCATAGGAAAGCCTAACCTGCAAGTTTGGGGGCAGGTGGTTTTGGGGTGGGTTTCTTTTTTTTTGGGGGGGGGGGTTGTTTTGTTTTTTTGTTTTGTTTTTTTTGCTTTGCTTTGGCAATACATAAACCACATGTTGATATTAACCTATTTGTACTCTGTATTTTCCACACTGAATGAAATCTAGGCTAAGTTTCATATCAACTTCTTTGTATTCTGTATATTTTCTATACTTAATGTATTCAATTCTGTAAAGTTGCTATTGACATAACATGTGTTACTCATACTTTTCCATCACGCATAATAATGTAGACATTAGGGCAGATGGTCAAACACTGTGTGCTCTTTCCATATAACATATATTCAGTCTGTCATATTGAATTAGCTATACCTGTATATTCTGTATTCCCACATCATCATCTTTGATCAGTTCAAGAGCATTATCATCTCCATGTGTTTTGTATTCTTCCAACATCAAGTATGTTCAGTCTCAATGTCCTAGACTTTGTGAACCACCATGCTTCTTTTACACTGCTTAGACCATGATATACCGATTTTGATTAAGTCATGTTCTTTTTGTGTTCATTTACATGGTGATTCTCTGTGTTCATTTACATAGGTGACATTGCAATGCGCAAGTTGGACTAAGCATTGTAAGCGCTGGTGACTGCACGATGTTACAGTGTGAACCAAGGTTCATTTCATGTTATTTTTTACTGTGATTTGGCAGTGCATAATCAAACTGTCCAGTTTTGTACATGTTTGTCCACGTGTTCATTGTCTTGTCATGTATGCTGGTTTCAGTGGCTTTTGTCATGTCTTCTGGTGTCATGCTCTCAGTCATCAGCTGGTGTCATGACCTTGTCATGTCCACACAAGTGTCATGTCATCTGTATCGCCTGAGCCAAATCTCTGATTTTGCATTTTGTTTGTCTTTGCAAGTTCTGAACAGTCGATCAGTCTGTAAACTTTCTTTCATCACCTGTATCGCCTGAGCCAAATCTCTGATTTTGCATTTTGTTTTTCTTTGCAAGTTTTGAACAGTCGATCAGTCTGCAAAACTCACTTTCATATCATTACCGAGTCAGATATTATGCCCAAAAGTACTGAATTCCTGTAGTTTGTTTAAAACACTGATTTTGTCAGACGCATAACAAATCCAAGCTTTTGAAAAAAAGAGTCTTGGTGTCCATGACATTTTTCATGAAGGCCTTCACGGACGCTCCTACCAACAGTGACTCGTCCAAAAAGGGATGCGGATGTATGACCTTTTCTGAATTTTAAGAATAAGTCTTAGTGAACAAGGACAAACAAGTTAAAAGACAAAATGCAGCGTGTTTCGACCTCGTAAGTCTTCTTCAGGCAAGATAACAGGACAATGAAAATGAAGAGCGAGCAATCACTCATCTTCTCATTGTCGCGTAAGATGGGTGTTGAATGAAAATGAGGCCGTTGGGAAGGGGACAAAGGGAGTTAATAATGATGATCATGATAATAATGATAGCAATAATAGTAATGATAATGATGATGATCATGAAAATATTAGAAAATAAAGAAAGGATTATTATCACTTTTAATGGTAATATGATGGTGGTTGTGGTATAGTGACTATAATACAGAGGGGGAAAAAGGAGAAGGGTTAGCGGACAGACAAACAGCATAGCTGTGGTGGCAACAGTTGTTAGTGGCGATGATGATGGTGATGATAATGGTATTGATGATGATGGTAGTAATGATGATAATGACAATGTCATGATTTTTTGTCGTGTCTGCTGGTGTCATGTCTGCTGGCGTCATGTCTGCTGGTGTCATGACTTTGTCGTGTCTGCTGGTGTCATGACTTTGTCGTGTCTGCTGGTGTCATGACTTTGTCATGTCTGCTGGTGTCGTGACTTTGTCGTGTCTGCTGGTGTCGTGACTTTGTCGTGTCTGCTGGTGTCGTGACTTTTGTCGTGTCTGCTGGTGTCATGACTTTTGTCATGTCTGCTGGTGTCATGACTTTTGTCATGTCTGCTGGTGTCATGACTTTGTCGTGTCTGCTGGTGTCATGACTTTGTCGTGTCTGCTGGTGTAATGATGTCTGCTGCTGGTGTAATGACTTTTGTCGTGTCTGCTGGTGTCATGACTTTTGTCGTGTCTGCTGGTGTCATGACTTTTGTCGTGTCTGCTGGTGTCATGACTTTGTTATGTCTGCTGGTGTCTTGACTTTGTCATGTCTGCTGATGTCATGACTTTGTTATGTCTGCTGGTGTCATGACTTTGTCGTGTCTGCTGGTGTCATGACTTTGTTATGTCTGCTGGTGTCATGACTTTGTCGTGTCTGCTGGTGTCATGTCTTTGTTATGTCTGCTGGTTTCATGGTTTTGTTATGTCTGCTGTTTCGTGCTTTGCACGCTTTTCAAGTTTATGCTTTTTTTTTTTCATATCTGATGACTGTATAGATTTGTTATGTCTGTTGATTTCTTGGCTTTGCTAGGTTTGGTGATCACATGATCTCTTATGTCCGCTGGGTTTCATGACTTTTTTGTCACATCTTCTGGTTTCAGGGCTTTGTTCTGTAGACTGGTTTGATGACGTTGTGATGTGCTGTTTGCTGTTGACAGCATTGAAAAGACCCCTTTGTTGATGGAGGGTTTGGCTATGATAGAAAATATCACTATAACTCATGGCTTTGTCCTGTCTGCTAGTTTCAAGGATTTTCTCACATCTTCTTCCCCCGGTTACATAGTTTGTCATGTCTGCTGGTTTTCTATCTTTGTTATGTCTGCTGGTTTCATAGCTTTGTTTTGTGTGCTGATTTCATGCTTTGTTATGTCTCTTGATAACATGACTTTTTCAGGTCGTTGTTGGTTTCATGCGTTAACGTGTCTGGTGACTCCCTGACATTGTCATGTGTGCTGATTTCATGGCTTTGTCATGTCTGCTGATTTCATGGCTTTGTCATGTCTGTTGATTTCACGGCTTTGTCATGTCTGCTGATTTCACGGCTTTGTCATGTCTGCTGCTGTTTTCACAGCTTTGTCATGTCTGCTGATTTCACGGCTTTGTCATGTCTGCTGATTTCACAGCATTGTCATGTCTGCTCTGCTGATTTCACGGCTTTGTCATGTGTGCTGGTTTCACAGCTTTGTCGTGTCTGCTGATTTTCACGGCTTTTGTCATGTCTGCTGATTTCACGCTTTGTTATGTCTACTGATTTCACGGCTTTGTCATGTCTGCTGATTTCACGGCTTTGCTTTGTCATGTCTACTGATTTCACGGCTTTGTCATGTCTACTGATTTCATGACTTTGTCATTTCTGCTGATTTCATGTCATAAATAAGTCATTACAGTTTGCTGAGACAATCCTCCATTGTATCTGCACACATGCATGCGCATGGCCACACTCATGCGTATGCACATGTTTCAGGGAAGACATTTTGATTAAGTGCTAGCCATAGCACCATCCATTCCAAGACCTGCTAAAGTTCGTTACTGCTAAAGTTCGTTACTGCTAAAATGACTACGCAGCTGTAACTTCATGTGATGTTGTTGTATGTTTTGTCATCTTCCGTTGGTTCACCGTGACCCATGAATAATACATAGATGCACTTGGTGGTGGTCAGAAATTTGACTCATCGGGTGATTTCAGTGAAAACTGAACGTGGACACCAGCTGTCAGGCAGAAACATCAGTCACGGCCCTTAACAAAGGTACTTCATTTGGGTAATTCATTTCTGTTTGCTAGACCACAAAAGTTTCATGTGTGAAAGTATACGTGTTTTGATGAGGAATATTTTATGTTCTTTTCGGTTTTTTGTTAGTCATGCTGTCTGTATCTCAGTCTGCATAATACTTTCCATCCTGTTTGCCAATATGTCATGATATGTTGTCAGTGTATGTAGTGTCTGATGGTTTGCCTCTGGACTTACCAGTGGTGTTACATTGCTTTCTCACAGTGTCAAGGACTACTGATGGACTGCTTTGCCAAGTGGAATAAGTCATCATAATTCAAAGAGTCAGAAGCTTTTCTGTCAGCAGCTATGTATTTCAATTCAAATGACAGCTGTATTGGGACGGAATATGATAGAATGAACAGAATCTTATTCTAAGTGGTTCAGAATTTCACACGTTTAAAAGCTTTTGAGAGCAATATTTAAGAAAATCGGTCTTCACTGGGTCCATAGTGTTCTATCTCACCACTGACAAGAACTGTTTTTAACGGAGGAAGAGCTTGTTTCAAGTGCTAATGTTTATCGGAAATTCAGTGCCTGCTCTTTGTGCCACAGACAGAGCTTCCTCAGTGTGAAATGATCACATGACATGAGAGTACACATCAGTGTAAACCTGTGGCACGGTGTGTGAAAACACTCAGGTGTAATGTGAAAATACTCAACCTCAACTCGTTCCATGCCAGGAGCATGTGTAGATCCAAGTTCCTCCTCATATGTATAAAGTCACATAATATAAGCGTACACTGGGATACATTCTTAATTGCCAGATAATTGCTAGAAAGGACAAGTTACCACCAGAGCTGTACGAGTTGGATTTCTCAAATTATGTTTGACTTTATATTCAGCGACTTACTCTCGTGTACTAATTCAGTTAGCTCGTTCAGTTCTCATGTGGGCGTATCATGACTTGTTGTGCATATCGTAACCAGCTGTTGAGTTCTGTACATACATGAGTACATTATGCCATCATACCATTCATTCCAGCTACTGACAGCCTCCTGAAGGTCGGAGTTCGGGGTTGCAGCACAGGTCAAGTAGTAACAACAATGTTTGAACAGATGGAAATCGCCCTGGCTTTGCGAAAAAGAAAATTTTTGTTTTGAATTGGAAAAGGATGCTTGTATCATGGAGTCAGTGAATCAGTTCAATGCCATAATGATTATATCAGCAAAAATAGCAGAATGACGCATGACTTTGAAGTCCTGGTGGTGCTACACCACTGGTGGGGTACGGGAATTTTGGAGTGAAAGGTCAAGCAGACGACAGGAAAGTGAAGGGTCATGTGGATCGTGCTTGCATAGAAAAAGGAACAGACATGAGATCAGCCTCAGAGTCAGGTATGGTGTGGTCGATTAACTTGTTTTGGTACTGACGGATCTGCTGAGAAAAGCCAGGCGTGGCTTTGGGTATAACAGAGACTATACAGCGTTTGGACCTAAGCTGCAACCGTGGACTGGGACCGAACCGCCGGAGGAGTTGCTGCCCATGCGTTAGCTTCACTGATCAGTAGATGATGGTGCCCGTGGTGTCGGCGTCTGTCTTCACAACAGGAATGGGCTGTCTCATCAACATGGAACTTGTACAACGTCCTGTCGTTTCAACGTGATTCTTGTCTTCCTCGTTATCATCACTGTATTATGCCATCAGTTCCATAAAAAAGATGAAGCTGAATGCTAAAAGTTCAGGTTTTTTTTTTTTGTTTGAATAATTTGTGTTTTGTTTTTTTTTTTGGGGTTTTTTTTTTTTTTTTTTAGAATGTTCACGATGTTTAGAAGTGAAAGTCTGCTGACAAATCGAGTGGATGTAATCAGGAAAATAATAAATGATGTTAATCAGCGAAAAAAAAAAATTGAAATGTCATTTCTTGTGGGGAATGCCGGCCATGGACTCTCTCTCTCTCTCTCTCTCTCTCTCTCTCTCTCTCTCTCTCTCTCTCTCTCTCTTTCTACCCTCTTTCTCTCTCTCTGTCTCTCTCTCTCTCTTGCTGTCTTTTCTACCCTCTTTCTTTCTCTTAGTTACTTTGTATCTCTTTCGCTCTCTCTGCTGCTCTCTGTATTTCTCTGTCACTTTCTCTCTCTCTGTCTCTCTCTCTCTCTCTGTCTCTCTCTCTCTCTCTCTCTCTGTCTCCCTCTCTCTGTCTCCCTCTCCCTCTCTCTCTCTCTCTCTCTCTCTCTCTCTCTCTCTCTTAGGGATCAGTGGATGGAGCATGGATGGAGCCGTTCACCTGTCAGGAGCATTTTATTTCGAAGAAATTCTACAAACTGATACTAAAGGAATACTAGATTTTTTTTTAAGTTTTTCTTTTTTTTTTTCTTTTCTTTTCTGTCTTTGTTTTTGTTTGGGGGGTCAGTCCTAACGTAGCAGCTACAAAATATTTCAATATTTTCTTAAATCTATGGTATCGCGTCTGCCAAAGTGTTAGAAGCTCAATAAGTTCTCAAGTTCTTTTCGTGGGAAGTTGAACAAACAAGTTTAAATACCAACGACACTGATAACAATGAATTCGATGATACACCTTGCAATTTGTAAAAATCATATTGATACAGCCTATGCCAAGAGTATGAAAACGTCTACATTACAGGCAAGCCATGAAATAAGATGTTTTCGTATTGCTTAAAAGCAGCTAGTAAGCATGCCATGTGACGGTAATCACAAGGAATGTTTGCTACTTTCCATTTCACAGGAAGCTGATTGAAGAATGGTTGCAGCTCAGGTCAAAACAAAATACACCATGGAGATTTTCATCCTTTTTTTTTTTTTTCGTTAATGTTTATGTCATTTTTTTACATGGAAGTGATCAGATCAGGTGACAGCACTGTGAGCCACGTTCATAACGTCTTTTTTTTTGTTTGTTTGTTTGTTTGTTTGTTTTGTTTTGTTTTAGTTGCAAAGTGAATCGACTGCAGGCGGAAATCTAAACAAATCTTAAATAAATGTCAGCGAACCGCCCAGAGAAACGTGGACAAACGAGTCACAAGACAACACACAACGCGTTTCGACCCCTCAGGTCTTCTTCAGGTGAAACAAAGACGAACAAAATAACGAAAATGCACTTAGCTTTGATCGCTTCAGATTGCTTCTGAGTTCAGCGCAAGGAAGAAAGCGTTGAATGAGAACGAGGCCTCGTTCTCGTTCAACGCTTTCTTCCTTGCGCTGAACTCTTCTTCCTTGCGCTGAACTCAGAAGCAATCTGAAGCGATCAAAGCTAAGTGCATTTTCGTTATTTTGTTCGTCTTTGTTTCACCTGAAGAAGACCTGAGGGGTCGAAACGCGTTGTGTGTTGTCTTGTGACTCGTTTGTTCACGTTTCTCTGGGCGGTTCGCTGACATTTATTAAGATTTGTTTTGTTTTGTTTTTTGCACCAAAGTCTATATTACTGAGGAAACATATCTTGGTCTTTAAAAACACAAGGCAGCGGGTCATACGCACCTGCATCAGATTGACTTCGACGCGGTGGCAGGAGCCCTGATATGGCCCTTTGTGGTCGGCAGGGCTGTAAGCAACATGATTCGTACCTTACCTGCATCAGACACACACGACATTGATCAGTTAACGATACCTTCACGCCTGTCATGCATTCACGCCGATCGGGAGAAAGTTGGGGGGGGGGGGGGGGGGGGGGGAAGAAGAACATTACTTTGTTACTGCACAAAAGTGAACTGAAGCAACTAAAACAAAAGGTCTGTTGTTTACAGTCAGCTGCATTTGGACATAATTATTCAGATGTTCTTAATCCACTCATGTTGCTCCTCTCCTTCATTCTCTTCACTGGCTACCTGTTCAAAAACGAATTGATTACAAAAACTGTCTCTTTCAGTTTCAAGTCTGAATAGCCAAGCTCCATCGTATCCTTCCGATGTGAAGTTGTACACTTCCTGCCAGGTTGGCCTTGCGGTCGTCAGCTGATCTACCTCTCTCTCAGACCCCTTGTTTCTAGCACAGGAGAAGACCAGAGACTACGCATCTTACCCATTATGGCCACGCAGACTGATAGTCGACGGTATGGTGCTCGTCCTGTGGTTCTCCAGGCGGTGACAGCGCCGGGCCTCCAGCCTCAAAGGGCCCAGCCACAACGACTGGAGCCAGACGTGACCCAGTCCACTTGAGGTCCAGGAGAAGCTGTGGGGACGGACCGGCAGGGTCTCTGCGGCGGACTGTGGACTTCGCCTTACTGACTGGATGGAGGATCTAGAATGGCCGGGAAGGCGAAAGAAAAGAAAGAAAAAGCTCAACTTTTACTACAGCTAAGCTTTTGTATTCTTTCCGAAAATGATAAGGGTCTTAAAAAAATGTATTTGATAAATGGATAAATCCAGTTGGGGTGGGGGAGGAGGGGTAGATCGAAAGTGTTCGCGCGAGCGCGCGCGGGCCCGTTGTGTGTGTGTGTGTGTGTGTGTGTGTGTGTGTGTGTGTGTGTATATATATGTGTGTGTGTGTGTGTGTGTGTGTGTGTGTGTGTGTGTGCGTGATCGCGCGCGCTAAGATCTTTGCAATCGCACTACGAAGTGCGCTGCGAGCTGCACTTTGCAATGAAGGCAGGTAAATGTCAATGGCGGACGGTGGCTGGCCACACCAGGAAAGGACGGCAGCTGTGACAATGAAGGCTGCACGATGAGAGGATGACACCGGTTACTGGAGAGGATGACACCGGTTACTGAAGAGGATGACACCGTTACTGAAGAGGATGACACCGTTAATGGAGAGGATGACACCGGTTAATGGAGAGGATGACACCAGTTACTGGAGAGGAGGAGGACACACCGGTTACTGAAGAGGATGACACCAGTTACTGAAGAGGATGACACCGCTTAATGGAGAGGATGACACTGGGTACTGGAGAGGAGGACACCAGTTACTGAAGAGGATGACACCGGTTACTGAAGAGGATGACACCGTTTAATGGAGAGGATGACACTGGGTACTGGAGAGGAGGACACCGGTTACTAAAGAGGATGACACCGCTTACTGGAGAGGATGAGACACGGTTACTGAAGAGGATGACACCACTTACTGGAGAGGATGACACCGGTTACTGAAGAGGATGACACCGGTTACTAAAGAGGATGACACCGTTTAATGGAGAGGATGACACTGGGTACTGGAGAGGACGACACCGGTTACTGAAGAAGAGGATGACACCGCTTAATGGAGAGGATGACACCGTTACTGGAGAGGATGGTTACTGGAAGAGGATGACACCGGTTACTGAAGAGGATGACACCGGTTACTGGAGAG
>JADBJO010001730.1:0-12500 GCA_016801955.1 Conus betulinus
CCCCCCCCCCCCCCCACACACACCACACACACACACACCGCCCAGAAAAAATGAAGTTGAGAAAAAAACACAAGAAAAGAAAGAAAGAAAACATGGCCAAGCACGTGGGCTAGCCACAACAAGGATAAGTGACAAAGAACAGAATGTCAATGCTAATGTATTACACTGGAGCAAGTTCTGTCCTCGGTCTTTGTCTCTGTCTCTCTGTCTGTCTGAGTCTCTTTGTCTGTCTGTCTGTCTGTCTGTCTCTCTCTCTCTCTCTCCCTCTCTCTATCTCTCTACTCCTCTCTCCTCTCTCTCTCTCTCTCTCTCTGTGGTAGTTTTCCATTGCTTGGCTGCCTGGCCAGGCCGATTTCTCAAAGCAGGACCAAAATAATTATGTGCAGACAAAAATAGCCCAAGCTGTGTACAGGTAGGCCAGCAAACGCCCTCCCTTCACTGTAGACAGTGCCTCTACACTCTGCTGAATTAAATGGCCCTGTCTCCTCTTCAAGATCGAGAGTAGAGAGAATCAAACAACAAGTGGTTCTTCGCCCATGAATGCACAGAGGCATTAACCATTCACATACCAGTCACCCGTAGACGGCAAGTAGGTCTTCGCCTGCCGAAACCTGCACAGGCGCGTCAAACCTCACACTCAGTCACGTTGACGGCCAAGTGACGGAAGTATGGTTCTTCGCCTGACTGCACCGCGCATTAACATCACAACCCAGTCACCGTGACGGCAAGTAGTTCTTTCGCCTGACTGCACACAACCATCCAGTCAACCCAGTCACCGTGACGGCAGTGTTCTTCGCCCTGACTGCACAGCGCGTCAACCATCACAACCCAGTCACCGTGACGGCAATACTGACTGCAATCGGTCCATCACAACCCAGTCACCGTGACGGCAAGTGGTTCTTCAACTGACTGCACAGCACGTCAACCATCACAACCCAGTCACCATGACGGCAAGTGGGTTCTCGCGCCTGAGACTGCACATTACGTCAACCATCACAACCCAGTCACCGTGACCAAGCTGATTATCGAAGTAAGTGTCCGTCCCAAGTGGTCATGAGACAGGACAGACCCAAGTGGTTCGCGCGCGACAACACACACACACTCACACACAAACACACACACACACCACACACACCACACACACACACACACAACACTCACTCACTCACACACGCACACACACACCACACACACAACACACACACACACCCACACACACATACACACACACATACACACGCGCGCGCGCCGCGCACGCGCAATCAAACACACACTCACACACACACACGCGAACACCACACACACACACACCACACACACCACACACACACAAACACACACACCACACACACACACACACACACGCATGCACGCACGCAAACGGCGCACGTACGCAATGATCCCCACCCACATTATAGCACAACGGACACAACAGCATGCATACACACACACACACACACACACACACACACACACCACACACACATACACACACATCCACACGCGCGCGCGCGCGCGCCACGCACGCACGCACACACACACACACACCACACACACACACCCACACCACACACCACACACACACACGCACGCACGCACACACGCCACTCACACACACACGCACGCACGCACGCACGCACACACACACACACACACACACACACACACCACACACACACACACACACGCACACACACACATACAACACACACACACACACGCACACACACACGCACACACACACACCACACACCACACACACAGCACAACACACACACACACACCACACACACACAACAACGCGCGCGCGCGCGCTCACATTCACACACCACGCACGCAAGCACGCACACACACACAACCAACACACACACACACACACACACACACACCACACACACCACACACACACACACACACACACCACACGCACACACACTCACACACACACACACACACACACACAACACACACACACACACACACACACATACAGACACACACACCACAGCATGCACGCACTCACGCACACACACACACACACACACACACACACAACACACACACACACACACACACACACCAATGAGTACGAACGAAGGAAACAGGAAGGTAAAAAGGTTGTCAAAAAGCAGTCAATAGATGCACCACAGTCAAGGATAAAGCTAAGAAAAGAGAGGAATACGTTGTATCACGCAAAGAAGACTATGTTACGCTAAGGAAAACAAACAAACAGTTGTCCCACCAGGCCTCGCTGCCACAACAGCAACAGTGAGCTGAAGAAGACAGGCGACCCTGTGTAGAAATATTCTCCATTTGAATTCTAAGTCTGTAACTACGTTTTTCTAACAAATAAACTGGAATTTAGAAAAAAAAAAAGTCATTAAAGAAACTTGAAAATTCAGTCAATGATTCTAAAATGTTTGGTGTGTGGTCAGTAATAAGATCTGTACACAAAAAGGTTTGTATAACGACAATTCAGTTCAACAGTGGCATGACCATTTTTGTGGGTACTTTTGATTAGAAAGAAAATGAAGGAAGAAGAGGCCGAATTGGTTGGAAAGAGTGAAATGTGTCATCATTCAATCATCCTATATCCAGTGAAGAAGTCGTCCTGGTATTAAATATTTATCATCAAGTTGGAAAGAGTGCAGAACAGACAATCGTAGCAGAAATACTGAAGCATTGAAACACGACTGTAACTGATTTCCTTGTCCATTTATTCGCCTCACTTTTTGATAATGTCACCTTTCCATTCGAATGGGCTAAATCTATTTATTATACCAATTATTTTTTTTTTTTTAAAGACGCGAACAATCCCGACAACTTTCGTGGAGTAGTAGCGCTTACCAGCATTTTAGGTAAAAATTCTACACTGACGTACTAAATACCAAATTTGCTGCAATGGGTTTTTTAAAATGTTAAAAAGAAAAAATAGTTGAAAGAACAGGCAGGTGTTAGAGCACAGTTACTGCACCATCGACCATGTATTTTAACTGTATTCTTTCGTACAGAAATACCTACTCTGTAATATGAAGCTCTGTGTGGCATATTTGCAGATTTCAAGGAAAGCCTTTGAATCTGTAAATCGGGGATTGCTCTGTGGAGTTTATTGCTTAGTCAAAAGTGCGAGAGATGAGAGAGCGAGAGAGGAGAGCGACGAGGAGAGAGGGAGAGAATGTGGAAGATCGCGGACGAGAGAAGAAGGGTGGAGAGAGGCGCTGGGGAGGGATTGGGGAGGGAGAGGAGACGGGAGAGAGGGGAGTGGCTGAGAGGGAGAGAGGGATTAGGAAGTGATCGAGAGGGGAGGATTGTCCGAGAGGAGAGAGAGAGACAGAGACAGACCGACAGGACAGATTGACCCGAAAGAATTACAGAATGACAGACAGGCAGACAGGCCAGAGGCCAAATACAGAAGACAGAGACAGACACAACAGACAGACACACAGAGGCAGCAGAGACAGAAATAGATACAGAGACAGACACACAGACAGAAAAGATAGACAGACAGACAGTATAGACAGACCAGACTGACCAGACAGAGGAGGAGAGAAGGAGGAGGAGAGATAAGACAGAGACACTAGAGAGACGATAAACATAAACCGACCGACAACAGACTTACAGACAGACGGATAGCTCATGGATTGACGAACGGACAGCAGGAAAGGAAGAGGAAACAGACACAGAAGGAGGAGGGTGGAGAGAGAGGGAGAGATGGAAGGATGGGAGGTGATGCCCTTGAGAATATGGGGAGTCTCGGCAGGAGAGGAGAGGATGAGACGAGAACGAAAAGGACCCAGAGAGAGACGCATGAGAGCGAGGATGAGTCAGGACAGACGACAGACATACATACAGTCATAACAGGATGACAGACAGAGACGAGAACTCACCCTGTTCATCATTCCGTGTGAGAACGCCATCGATCTTTTTACAAAACTGTTGTGAACGCCCTGAGCTAATCGACCTTTACTTGACTAGATGGTAGAAGCTAGTAAGCTACAGCTGTTCTCAGTTTCGCCTGTCTATTTAATCTCATAGCTATATACGTTTGTATTGTATGTGTGTCTGTGGTGATAGTGTGTGTGGTTCGGTGTGTCGTGTGTGATGGTGTGTCGGTTGTGTGATGGTGGTGATGTGTGTGGCTTGTGCGTCGCATAGTGCGGTGACGAGCGCGCGACGCACGTGCTGCGTAGTGTGCGTTGCTTCCGTGCGTTTTGTTGTGGCGTGCGCAGACGCCGTGGTGTGGTATGTGCTGCGATGGTGTCGGTATCTGTGTATGTGTTAGCACTGTAGTTGGGCTGGAATCGTGGTGTGTATGTGTGTGTGTGTTACGTGTGTCGCTGGTTGTGTGTGTGTGTGTTTAGGTGTGTGTGTGTGTGTGTGTGTGATTGATGTGTTGTGCTAATTTACACTTTCCATGCGCCGCATCGATGCCACACTGGAAATTGTCCGTGGACTTACTGGGTCACTTATACACTTTCTTCTTGGCAAAGGCAACACAATAAAAACCAATCGTTCAATGTTGCAGGAACAAGAAATATACTTTCACATTTTCAAAGAGCTCCTAATCGCATGTGAACCAGCTTACTCATGAGCAAACCTGACAGACTGACGATCGGAGTAAGAGAGACGCACGAGAGGGCACGTAGCTCGGATGAACGAACGAACCCCCTTAATGAACGTACGAACGCTATGCTAATAAGCATCCGTTAGCCATTTAGCAACTCGCCTCGCGGAGGTGTACGCATGATAAAAAACGCAACTCAATTCCCCACTGACATGGAGGAGGAACCATGCCAATGTGTTTGTCTTTCACTTAAAAAAAAAAAAAAAAAAAAAAAAACAAAAAAAAAAAAAAAAAAAAAAAAAAACAAAAAAAAAAAAAAAAAAAACAAAACAACCCCGAACGAGAAAATTGTCGCTGCTGTGGTGCGATTCGCTGTCAGTACTGTAGATACCGTCATCCCAGGTAGAACTGGATCAATCCGTATGGAGAGCGTGCCGCCAGGCCGCCGGCAAAGCACGTGCTGGGTCTCTTCGTGTTCTGTGTTGCGGGAAGTCTTCGTTTGCGAAGATTGCCGGCCCAGTTTTTTTTGACACCTGTCCTCTGAAGACATGTTTCATTTCTTCCTGCTTCACGAACCAGAACAAGCAATCGTCTCCAAGTACGGATCATCAGAATTCACCGACAGCAACACAACCTTATTGTCCGTTCGATTATGTGAAGCACAACCTTCCGGAACTCTGTATTTCTGTGCGGACCACGCAACCGTCTCTGCCACTTGTCGATCAGTCAGAGTAGCAACTTAATTTCTCGTTACCACTCAGTGTCAAAACCGGTGATCTATGTTCTTTGTCTATGGCTTGTCCAACACATTACTCGACCGTTCGACTGGCTGCGGAAATCTCGGTATTACAGATGGGGCCGGGAGTAGCATCAGTTGGTCCATCAGTACAGAACGCCGCGGACTCGATAATCCAGCAGGTGGCGGTTTGGAAATGCCGGGAGTCGAACTCTCCGCCAAGCTGTGTCGATACAAAGGAATTTTTCCCTAGAGTAAACATTAGTTCTGACTTCATTTTCCCATACAGTCCGTTCAAAGGAGACTATTAAACCGACATTCCTGTGGTGAACGCCACGCATAAACATCTTAGCACTCACGTAAAATGCAATCCATCAGCAGTTACTTCGAACAGGAGAAGGCCAATTTGGCCGTCTGGTATGGATTGACACGTTACACATAGCATCAGCACCTTCCGAAGATGGAGTATGGCTGCCTCGATGGTGGGATACGGTCATGCACACAAAACTCACTCCAATCCCTTTGTAGGGTAGATGGGATTAATATGATTATTAATACCTAGCCTGTCCATATAGAGGGAGTGTCCGCAGGAGTGATCAGACTGCGACGTACGCAGAAGAAGAAGAAGAGGGATCATAGATGTTACATTCTGATGATGGAAGATAAGAAAGGAAGGGGGCCCCAAAGACAGAAAGAGCCACCCTGAATATGTGGGCTGCCATCATCATCGCATGTAGCCATGTAGACATGTTTTCCTTCTGTAACGCCCTGTGTACTGTGCGCTGTAGTACTGTGTTCGTTCCACTCGATGCTAAGCAATATGGCCAGTTCATTTTTCATCATTGGTGTTTCGCCGAGACTAGCACCCACCTTGTTCACGTCGTCTGTTCTGCTGTTAGGCTCTCTCTTGATCTTGAAGCACCTGGCTGTTGGATGGGGGATGGGGGGTGGGGTCTTCCTGTAGAACTGAACTTTTTGCGTACCCCGGTTCAGCACGGGGATCCGCCATTGTTTGTTGGACAACTGGGCTGACTGCCTTCTAGTCGCAAAACGACCACCGTGTTACCGCCTTCACCTGAAATTTTTCCAGCTGTCACGGTGTTGTCAGTCAGCAGTGGCGTTAAACAGGCTATGTCTCCGCAGTCGCTGGAAGTCCAGTAACTGGCATTGTCACAGGAAAATATAGAACTTTTTGCTGGCAGCTTGAAATAAATGGCGCGCCCTATCGCTTCGTTGTCAAAACCACGTGACCAACAGACGAGTCAAGTGGAGCGATAAGTGAGAGTGAGAGAGCGGAGACTTGGAGAGAGAGAGAGAGAGATCGGGCGAGAGAGAGAGTACCGGGAGACGACAGAGACAGAGAGAGCAGAAGCAGAGAGACAGAGAGCGAGAGAGACGAGAGGATAGAGTAGCAGAGACAGAAAGAAAAAGAGAGAGAGAGAGGTGGGGTGGAATCCTTTACATTATGATCAGCATGTTCGTAAAATCCCCCTTGACTTTATGAGATAGAAACGCCATTTGGAATTGCATTACTCTGATCAAAAGACACGAAGGAAGAAGGAGGCTTTCCTCCATATGCGCTTCGTCCAGAACGGAATTGTCAGAGGCGCAAATCATTTCATATTTGGGGGACGCAGATCTATGATGAATGTGACCATTCTATTTTGTGGCTCATGAATAACATTATCCTTTCAACATTTTGAGCTTTTATTTATTTGGGTTTCTGGCAATGCCACCAATGTATCATGAAATAGAGAAATAGAGAACAAAGAAAAAGAGAACCAGAGAAAAACTGTGCGTTTTATTTATTGTATTCATTTATGTATTTATTTTTGATCTCCAGCCTATCAGGCATATACGCCGCAATAACATAAACATGATCGGCATGATGAAAAACGCCTCGAGCGCGCGCGTGCCTTTTGTGTGGTGTCAGTCAGGTATGTTTGTGTTGTGTGTGTTGGTGGTGTGGTGTGTGTTGTTGTGTTGTGTGTGTGTGTGGTGTGTGTGTGTGCGTGCGTGCGTGCGTGCGTGCAATGCGGCGTGCGAGCGTGCGTGCGTGCGTGCGTGTGTGTGTGGTGTGCGTGTGGTGTGTGTGTGTGTGTGTGAGTGAGAGAGAGAGAGAGTGAATGTGTATGTGTGTGTGTGTGTGTGTGTGGTGTGTGTTGGTGTGTGTGTGTGTGTGTGTGTGTGTGTGTGTGTGCGCAAGCGCGCGCGCGCTTGTGTGCGCGGCGAGCGCTTGTGTGCGTGTGAAGTGTGTGTGTGTGTGGATTGTGGTGTGTGTGAGAGAGAAAGTTTTTCTCTCTCTCTCTCTCTCTCCTCTCTGATCTCTCTCTCACTCTCTCTCTCTCATCACCAGATCGGCTTATAGAATGTGAAAACCGCGCGCGTGCGTGCTTTGTGTGTGTGGGCGGTGTGGGGTGGGGTGAGGGGGTGGGGTCGGGGGGTGGGTGCGCACGAGGGGGGAGGGATTGCCTGTGTGCGTGTATGTGTGTGTGCGTGAGTGTGTGCGCGCGCGCACGTGTGTGGGTGCACATCTCTTCTCTCTCTCCTCTCTCTCTCTCTCTCTCTCTCTCCTCTCTGTGATGCTCATCAGTTGTTTTTTTTTTTCTGTATGACACTATGTTTCATATACAATATTTTTGGTAACTCCTTCCTCGTAGTGTCCGACGTAGTGTTTTATAAGTCTATATATGTGAAGATAAATGTGTAAGATTGTAAAGTGACCATGATGAATAATGTTGGGGTACGTATTGCGTTATCCATTATTTATTCATTTGTTCCGAATTATATTCTTAATAACTCTATGTTACCATGATCAATCCGCGTCCAGTAGGGTTGTTGTGTTGTTGTTGTTGGTTGTGTTGTTTGTTTTGTTGTTGTTGTTGTTGTTGTTGATCTCCAACCCTTGTTTGGTCTGGTTGCACCAAAGACGCTTTGTGCATATCGATTGTTTACATTGTTTCCCTTATTTCTCACTCTTTTTTCCTCTCCTTCCTCCCCACCCCCCCCCCCCCCCCCTCCCTCCCCGCCTCTGATTCCTTTTTTTTTTATGTTTTGTTTTTAATAATATTTCCCCGAGGGTTATGTATGTATATATACAGATGCATATATTATGTATAGCCATATCTATGTCCATTACAACACACACACAAACACAGCACACAGCACCACACCCACACACACACACACGCCCACACAATATATCGATACATTTTATCTAGAATATATATCTATATTATAGATATATATTATATTTTATATATAATCTGATGTGTGTGTGTGTGTGTGTGTAGTCGTGTGTGTGCGTGTGTGTGTGTTGTGACCTTGCCAAAGTTATGTACATACATACATCCGAGAGAGAGACAGAGAAGAGAGGAGTGAGTGAGGGAGGAGAGGGGAGAGACCTCACGAGGAGAGAGGAGGAGAGAGAGAGAGAGGGACCTGAGGTGAGAGAGAAGGGAAGAGAGGGAGATGAGGGAGAGAGGAGGGGAATTGGTGAGGGAGGGTAGGGGAGAGATCGAAGAGGGAGAGATGATGCTGAGTGAGAGAGAGAGGGGAGATTTGAGAGAGAGAGAGTGTGTTCTGATGAGTCGAGAAGGGGGAGAGTGGAGGGAGGGAGGAGAGGAGCGAAGAGAGAAGGAGAGAGGGGAAGGAGACAGGAGGTAGGAGTAGACGGGGGGAGAGAGAGAGAGAGAAGAGACGGAGAGGATGAGAGAGGGAGAGAGTGAGGTGTGAGGAGACGAGGATGAGAAGGGCGAGAGAGAGAGGAGAGAGGAGGAGAAGCAGTGAGAGTTGAGAGGGAGGAGAGGAAGAGGAGAAGAATTGATTAGGGAGAGAGAGAGGGAGAGGAGAGAATTGATAGAGAGGGAGAGAGGGCGGGAGCGAGAGGACAGGGGGAGGGGGAGGGAGACGAGAGAAGGGAGGATGAGGAGGAGAGGGGAGACCCAGCGATAGGGAGACGAGAGAGAGAGCTCATTGTAAAAAGAGACGATGTTACCGTGAACTTGATGATGGGGAATGCACGTGCCATACAAACGAACCCCTGTGAGTAAGCTCTAAATGGATCTATGTATAAAGAATCATGGGACCGCTCTGCATTCCTTAGTATAATAACTATGTGTTGTTGGCGGTTGGGTATGTGTATAAGAATTAGCAATGCTTCATTTTCCTGGCGATGTTAAATCCACATGGGATGTAGTTACCTTTTTGATTATGTAAATTTATTTGGATTTCAACCCAAATCAAATCGTTCTGCATGTTTGAATCATATATGATTACTGGCGCGCCGGGCTTTCTTGCTTGTTTTCTTTTGCGCGCTGCAGGCAGTTTTCCTTCTTTTCAACTGGCGACGTTGTGGATAGAATAGTGTCATCTAGCTCGATGCATAGCAGTTTGTTGCCGTGTGTCAGGGTTGATGTTGTTAAACGCTTTGTTGGATGTTTTGAGAGTGTCTCTGGGAGCAATTCTTTGACTCCCATCAGAGCGCACCTGTTCTTTTGCTGCTCACCGTGGAAGAGTCTCTCTCGGGTAACTGGTGGCCCGGCATGCGAGCTACATGACCTGCCCATCGAAGCTGGCACAGCATCAGGATGATGTGGATGCTAGGCAGGCCTGCCTGGCTTCAAACACTTCAATCCAGTTCTGTGTCTAGGATTTTTTTGTCCTATTTCGCGATACTCAACAAAAAAAAGTGACCGTTACCAGGTGGTGTTATATGAGTATAACCTCTTTTAGACTGAAAACCAAAATTGGGTTGATGCTGAACAACCAGCACCACTACTGCCACATCGAGTTATAGCTTGCTAACGCAGCGAGCCTGCGTTCGTGATGGACCACGCCCCCCGGCCAACACCAGATCAATAGAGACCACACCACAGAGCCACGCAGCATTAATGAGGGGTTCTCGTGTGTCGCTACAACAGATATCCCTTCATCAAGGGCAAAGCCAAAAGACCACCAAAACAGGACCAGTGTCTGGTCGGTACTGGATAGGTCTGCGTCATGGAAGGAGTCTGACTGCACTACTACAGAAGGCCTATCAGCCTCAGTCCTTACGGGAATTACACATTTGTTTTCTTCAGGCAGAGATTTCCTTTCGGGATCGTTCCTCTATCCCCATATGTGTACACAGTGAAGCAATCATATGGCCGCAATATCCAGGAACACTATGGTGCATAATAATAATAATAATAATAATGATAATAATAAATGATAATGAATACTTATATAGCGCCTATTCTCGGCTAGAGACCAAGCTGTAAGCGCTTTACAATTCACACTCGTGTTGACACAACGGGCCTGCCTACCTGGGTAGTGCCGACTGAAGAGCTGCCAGCTGGCACTTCATTCAGTCGTTTCCCGCGTCATATCCCAGTCAACATCGTTCAATATCGTTCGTTCATTTCCTTTTTCCTTTACTTCTTTCATTCTTTCCATTTCTCACGCAGGGTGCATGCTATGTGTAAACGTGTCATCCATACCAACGACCAAACTGGCCTACTCTTCCGAATGTTGATGATGGGATTTGACGTATGTGCAAGATGTTTGCATGCATGCGTTTCACACACGGAACCTCGGTTTTATAGTCTCATTCGAAGGACTAATCTTGCATACAATCTAACAACTTCAAGTCTGACAATGGAGGTAGAGGCAGGGACACAAGCACTCCGCTGGCTCTCACCCACAGACCCGTTTAAAAACTCAACAAGCCGTGATACTGACCGAGTCAATCGACCTAGTTTAAAAGTGGAGCGTGGGATGGGAAACCCTGCTTGGCATGAAGTAAAGCGCAGCCTTCAGGGGATATGAATGTACTCTGCCCTGGACATGCAGGAGATTTTAAAGGAAACGAGAGAGCCGACACACACGGCATACTCAAGCAACGGTAGTACTGGATTACAGCTTGGCTGATCTGATGTGACAAGAGATCTAAAGAATCACCTAAAGAAACAAGAGCACAGCCACTATACCATCGACCATCTTCCAGAACCGAACATAAAGAGAGGAAAGTGGCTGCACATCCAGCCTGAAAGGAAGAGCAAGACACTTCACTTACCAACTAAATATTCGATTAGTCTCAAGGCCAACACAACGTGTGTGTGTGTGTGTGGTGTGTGTGTGTGTTGTGTGTGTGTGTGTGTGTGTGTGTGTGTGTGTGTGTACGTGTGTGTGTGTGTGTGTGTGGGCATGCACCGTGTGTGTGTGTGTGCGTTGAGGTGTGTGCATAGCTGAGTCGTGCGTCGCGTGCGAGCCGTGCGTGCGTGGTGTGTGTGTGTGTGTGTGAGAGAAAGAGAGTGTTTTGGAGATGTGAGATGAGAGAGAGAGAATTGTGACGTTTTTGAGAGAAGAGGAGTAGAAGTGTTGAGAGAGTGAGAGAGGAGAGAACGATGAGAGAGAGAGAGAGAAGCGAGAGAGAGAGAGAGAGAGAGAGAGAGAGAATAGTCCGAGAGAGAGGAGAAGAGAGAGAGAGAGAGAGCGAGAGAGAAGATAGAGAGAGAGAAGAGAGAGAGAGAGAGAGGGAGAGAGGAGAGAGAGAGAGAGAGAGAGAGAAGAGAGAGAGATTTCTTCAGAAACTTTCCTGCCGAACCGTGTCAAAACAGATGGTTATTAAATTCATAACTTTTTGTAACCAGGCAAATCATGCAATCAAATAACTTTTAGAAACACAAAATCATACATTGGATTACATGGGACAAAATGGAAAACGCAACTTGACTTTTTGCTTTATTTACATTTGTAATAGACAGTCAGCTACGAAAAGGAAACCGCCATGGCTTGCCCTTCCAGAATCATATCCCTTGTTGATGTTGGAGTTTTTTTATTTTTGTATAAATGGTTTGCTTTCGTGTTGTTTTGAATTCAACAGTTTTTTAGTTGGTTTTATTTGTTTGCTTTTATACTTCTTCCAATTTTATTACTTTCATTCACCACTCCTCCAGGCAATATTTCTTTTAAATTCTAAATGATACGATAGCGCACTTGTGATTCGTTTGTCTACTTTTTATTTATATTTGTTTGTTTATTCATTTATATTTATTTATTTTTTGTTTTGTTTGTTTGTTTTTTTTACTGGGGGGGGGGGGGTGGGGCACTATCACAACATTTCAAATTTGTTTAGATTTCCGCCTGCATTTGCCTCCATTTGCAAACTACTTTTTTTTTTTTTCAAATGAAAGTAGAATTCTCTTTTCTACGTATCTC
>JADBJO010001730.1:15000-25000 GCA_016801955.1 Conus betulinus
GAATTATAAACACAGCTTGCTCTTATGTCTCAGATTGTAGAAATAGGGGGGTGGTAAGCCTTCATATCTGCAGTGGTAGATGATTCTGCCTAACTGACAGTATGTGCTTGAGTGGGTGAATGGGGAACAAATAAATGCTTCTCAAAATGAACCTTCAGCAAGCTTATAGTCTCCAAAGACGGAGACCATCTCCAAAGGGGAGAAAGCTCACTAACATGTAACTCCTGGTCAGATACCGGTATTTCGAAACCTGATTGGTCACTGAGGAGAAACATTAAAAAAAACAGCAAAAACTCCACATTCGATGTCACGATGGGATCTTATGATGGAGCTGAAACCTGTGAATTGGTTGGACTCTTCATGTTGTCTCAACAAAAAAATAGTAAATTACTTAGACATAACATTAGACCTCAAGGATCATACATACAAACCATACAAAAAAACCTAATGACACACCTGTCTACGTAGACATCAAAAGTAACCATCCACCCTCCATTCTAAAAACCATACCTAATGGTATATAAACAAAAGACTGTCTAAACTGTCATGCAATGAGAAAGCATTTAACAGTGCAGCAGCCGAATACCAAGAGGCGCTGTATAAAAGTGGTTACAACTACAAATTACAATACAACCCAGATAACAACACGGACAGCAATAAGAAAAAACAGGAAAAGAAAGATTATATGGTATAACCCTCCATATGATGGAAGAACAAAACTAACGTAGGAAAAGAGTTCTTAAGAATCCTTACAACATCATTCCCAAAAAGAACATGTACTATCTAAAATATTCAATAAAAAACACCATCAAGCTATCGTACTCGTGTATGCCTAACCTTAAAAATATAATAATTGATTCTTCCAATAAAACCAAAAGCAATACAACCAAAGAGGGTGACGAAAGGACATCTTGTAATTGCACAAAAAGGACCAGTGCCCTCTGAATAATAAATGTCTCTACAATAATATTGTGTACCAAGCTACAGTAACAACGGACAGTGATAAAGAAACATACATAGGGATCACGGCTAACCGTTTTAAAACCAGATATGCAAACCACAAACAGTCTTTCAAGCAGGCAGGAAAAATATAAAAACCAAACAGAACAGAATTAAGCAAATATATTTGGAAGCTTAAAGATAAGAAAATAGATTATAACATATCATGGAAAATTATAAAAAGAGCAACACCATACAACAACATTTCTAAAAAAAAAAAATGCAATCTATGCACTACAGAAAAGTGGCTGATATTATGTAAACCCCATCTAGCATCTCTGAACTCTAAAGTAGAAATGATAAACAATTGCAGGCATAAATGGAAATCTTTATCAATGCACCATCCCCTGACACGTCCCCCCTGAACGCGCCCCAAAAAGATAAAATAAAAAAAAACTACAGGCCACGTGCCACACGTACAGTGCTCACGCGCCCACACAACACACTATATAACACCGGTGGTGCGCCCAGTTTGTACCCTGAGGAGAGCTCTTTTTAGCTTGAAACAGATCTGTAGGTTTTTAATCCTTCATTTTAAACCTATTTTAAACTGTTATATATCTATCTATATATATATATATATATATATATATATATATATATGTATAAAATTTCGGGCGCGAGAGGGAGAAAGATAGAGCACGCGCGTTGAGAGGTTCACCTATCCAGATGTTGCTAGAGAAATATTGTGTAGAGAGACCCAGCTAACAATTCTGGAATGAACATCACAGAGTCCTGGTATTAGGTGATGGATTCGCCGATCCTGTAAAAATCACGAACATCGTCATGGACAGACGTCTCACAAGCTTTCGTTGGCTGACGATGACGATACTGACCTGTAAGATATTCCTTTCAGTAAGAAAATTCGACACTGACGCTTTCAAACAAATAGCACCTTTAGCAAAACGAACCTTCTTCTTACTCTGTATATCATGTATATATTTTCCTTTGAATATAGCTGTACCTCCAGCCAATACAACGTGTTCAAAATTTAGACGCTCGCTGGATCTACAAGGCGCCAACACAACAACATACTTCGTTTCTCTTGAAGAAATTACACTGGTTCAAAATCAAGCAAGGATTCGGGACAAGTCTGAGTGTCTACCACATGAAGCACCTGCCTATCTCTCTGACCTTTTGATATATATACATTTCTACATGTTCTCTTCGTTCTTCCTTTGATGATCGAATTTTTCGAATTTCCTCATATACCCCAAAGCGGCAGGATTCTAGGGTATTCTCTTTCTCTGCGGCGATACTGTGGAATTCGCTACATTTCCAGCTGTGCCTTCCTTCCTGACTTTCAAGTCTACGCTTAAGACGTATCTGTTTAAACGCCAGTTGCAGAATACCACCTGAAATATTGCTAAACTGCTACATGTCACTTGCACACTTGCACGTGTGTGTGCGTGCGTGCATGGGTGCTTGCGTGTGTTCGTGTGTGCGTGCGTGCGTGCGTGCGTGTGTGTGTGTGTGTGTGAAGCGTATATTTTACACATTGATTTATTAAAACTTATAAAGTGCCCTGTAGTCTACGTTGTTACGCGACAGAAATCGTCTTCATTATTACTTATTATCATACAGAGAACACAAAATTATAAGTAAAAGTTCTCTCATGTCTACTTTATCAGAAAATACGATCACACATTTGGTTCCTGTCCCCCGTGGTCGGCTGGTCTATAACCAACATTACCTTACCTTACCTTATCTTACCTCTCCCCGTCTTTCGTGTGATTTCTTAGCGGAGCGCAGGTCAGCTTGCTAGCGTCGGTCAGTGGTCTGCCTGGGGTGTGTTTAGCAGTAAACCTGGTCACTTGACCCGCTGGGGTATGTTGGTGTTCTCTGTAATGTAGGTTCAGTTACCGGCAAACGACACAGTACAGACACTGAAAGAGATGTTCTGTATAACGTAGGTTCAGTTATCGGCAAACGACACAGTACAAACACTGAAAGAGATGTTCTGTATAATGTAGGTTCATTTCTCTGCAAACGACACAGTACAAACACTGAAAAAGATGTTCCGCGTAATCTAGGTCCATTTCTCTGCGAACGACACAGTACAAACACTGAAAGAGATGGTCCGCGTAATGTAGGTTCATATCTCGGCAAACGACAGAGTACAAACACTGAAAAAGATATTCCGCGTAGTGTAGGTTTATTTCACGGCAAACAACACATTACTAACACTGAAACAGATGTTCTCTGTAACGTAGGTACATTTATCTTTAAACGACACAGTACAAACACTGAAAGACGTGTTCCGCGTAATGTAAGAATATTTCTCGGCAAACGACACAGTACAAACACTGAAAGAGGTGTTCTCTGTAATGTAAGTACATTTCTCGGCACACACGACACAGAACAAACAGTGAAAGAGATGTTCTGCGTAATGTTGGGTCATTTATGGCAAACGACACAGTACAAACACTGACGAAGATGTTCTGTATAATGTAGGTTCATTCGTCTGCAAAAGACACAGTACCAACAGTGAAAGAGATGTTCTGCGTAATGTAGGGTCATTTGTCTGCAAAAAACACAGTACCAACAGTGAAAGAGATGTTCTGCGTAATGTAGGTTCATTTGTCTGCAAAAGACACAGTACCAACAGTGAAAGAGATGTTCTGCGTAATGTAGGTTCATTTGTCTGCAAAAAGACAGACACAGTACCAACAGTGAAAGAGATGTTCTCTGCGTAATGTAGGTTCATTTGTCTGCAAAAGACACAGTACTAACAGTAAAAGAGATGCTCTGCATAATGTAGGTTCATTTGTCTGCAAAACAGTACAGTACACATGTAGGGCAAAAAACACAGTACCAACAGTGAAAGAGATGTTCTGCGTAATGTAGGGCAAAAGACACAGTACCAACAGTGAAGAGAGCGTAATGTTCTGCGTATTGTAGGCAAAAGACACAGTACCAACAGTGAAAGAGATGTTCTGCGTAATGTAGGTTCATTTGCAAAAGACACAGTACCAACAGTGAAAGAGATGTTCTGCGTAATGTAGGTTCAGGGCAAAGTAGACACAGTACCAACAGTGAAAGAGATGTTCTGCGTAATGTAGGGCAAAAGACACAGTACCAACAGTGAAAGAGATGTTTCTGCGTAATGTAGGTCATGTTGTTCATTTGTCTGCAAAAGACACAGTACCAACAGTGAAAGAGATGTTCTGCGTAATGTAGGTTCAGTGTCTCTATGGACCAGACTGTATGAACACTTAACTTGTAACTTTGTAACTGCAGGGCAGGGGAAAAGATGTTCTGCGGAGGAATGTAACTTGTCTGCAAAAGACAGGACAGTACCACAGTGAAAGAGGGGGGGGGGGGGGGGGGGGGGGATTTTTCATTGCACAAATTACAGAATAGATCAACAGTGAAGAGAGATATAGATAGATAGATAGATAGATAGATAGATAGATAGGGGGGGGTAGGGGGGTAGGTAGGTAGATCAGATAGATAGATAGATAGATAGATAG
The DNA here is from genome assembly GCA_016801955.1 of Conus betulinus. NCBI lineage: Eukaryota > Metazoa > Mollusca > Gastropoda > Neogastropoda > Conidae > Conus > Conus betulinus. Next base: position 19,473 of record JADBJO010001730.1, read on the forward strand.
ACAGATAGATAGATAGATAGATAGATAGATAGACAGATAGATAGATAAGATAGATAGATAATGAGCTCGATAGATAGATAGATAGATTGATATACTTAGATAGAGAGAGACAGGATGTGTGTGTATGATATATATATATATATATATATATATAGATAGAGAGAGAGAGAGAGAGAGAGAGAGAGAGAGAGAGAGAGAGAGAGACAGACAGACAGACAGACAGACAGACAGACAGAGAGAGATGTTAGTGTGTGTGTGTGTGTGTGTGTGTGTGTGTGTGTGTGTGTGTGTGTGTGTGTGTGTGTGTGTGTGACAGACAGACAGACGGAGACAGCAAGACAGAGAAACGGAGAGACCGACGAGTGACATACAGACAGACAGACAGAGAGACAAAGGTGTTAGTGAAACCGGGAGAAGTACTGTCCTCAACTGCCGAACCAATCTGCCAGGAGCAGTCCCGCATCACCCTTGGAAACCTGCGCTTTGTTCACATAGAGCGAAGGCACGCGCAGGGCATTCCATTAAGACGTCAAAGGGACATAACTGCTCCAGGGCAGATGCCAACGGATCCAATTTCTAAGCTTAGCGTTTCTAGGACAAATTTCTACAGTATATGGTTCCTCCGACCGACTCTGGAAAACTGCATCTGGTGTTGTTAAGACAAGGTCTTCGGAATATCCGTCAAAGTTTATGACAACGTCTTGACAGGCGAAATCAGATTTTTTAAGAGAGAGAGAGAGAGAGAGAGAGAGAGAGAGAGAGAGAGAGAGAGAGAGAGAGAGATTCCACAGCGAACAAAACTCTGTACCATTGTAACACGCCAATGGCACACCACAAGGAGAAAGCGGATCGTAAAGTTAGGAGAAATAAATTAGGGGCTGTCTTCAATTACGGGGGTGTCGAATAAATTAGATAAGCATTGAATTATCCTCAGTAATATACAATGAATTATCCTCAATAATATACGCAGTTAGCAAGTGTCTAGCTGACCCCGGGGGTCTGACCAGACATCTCCTTTGTGGCGACGATGGTCAGGGTCAGGGAGATGAAAGGAGACAGTCACCTCCAATGCTGATGAGTCATTGGTCTCAAAGAAAACGCCGACCATTGACAATGCCCGGGATCATTGGTTTCAAAGAAACGCCGACCATTAACAATGCCCGGTGTCATTGGTTTCAAAGAAACGCCGACCATTGACAATGCCCGGTGTCACTGGTTTCAAAGAAACGCCGACCATTAACAATGCCCGGTGTCATTGGTTTCAAAGAAACGCCGACCATTAACAATGCCCCGGTGTCACTGGTTTCAAAGAAACGCCGACCATTAACAATGCCCGGTGTCACTGGTTTCAAAGAAATTCCAACCATTAACAATGCAGGGTGTTTATTGGTTTCAAAGAAACGCCGACCATTAACATTGCAGGGTGTTATTGGTTTCAAAGAAACGCCGACCATTAACAATGCAGGGGTGTTATTGGTTTCAAAGAAACGCCGACCATTAACAATGCAGGGGTGTTGTTGGTTTCAAAGAAACGCCGACCATTAACAATGCAGGGTGTCATGGGTTTAAAAAAAAAAGCCGACCATTGACAATGCCCGGTGTCATTGGTTTCAAAGAAACGCCGACCATTGACAATGCCCGGTGTCATTGCTTTCAAAGAAACGCCGACCATTGACAATGCCCGGTGTCATTGGTTTCAAAGAAACTCCGACCATTGACAATGCCCGGTGTCGTCGTTGGTTTCAAAGAAACGCCGACCATTGACAATGCCAGGTGTTATTGGTTTCAAAGAAAACCGACCATTAACAATGCCTGGTGTCATGGTTTCAAAGAAACGAAACGCCGACCATTAACAATGCAGGGTGTCATTGGTTTCAAAGAAACGCTGACCATTAACAATGCCCGATGTCACTGGTTTCAAAGAAACGCCGACCACTGACAATGCCAGGTGTTATTGGTTTTTAAAGAAACGCCGACCACTGACAATGTCAGGTGTTATTGGTTTCAAAGAAACGCCGACCACTGACAATGCCAGGTGTTATTGGTTTCAAAGAAATTCCAACCATTAACAATGCCAGGTGTCATTGGTTTCAAAGAAACGCCGACCATTAACAATGCAGGGTGTTATTGGTTTCAAAGAAATTCCAACCATTAACAATACCAGGTGTCATTGGTTTCAAAGAAACGCCGTTCATTAACAATGCAGGGTGTGTCATTGGTTTCAAAGAATCGCCGACCATTAACAATGCAGGGTGTCATTGGTTTCAAAGAAAACGCCGACCATTAACAATGCCCGGTGTCACTGGTTTCAAAGAAACGCCGACCATTAACAATGCAGGGTGTCATTGGTTTCAAAAGAAACGCCGACCATTGACAATGCCAGGTGTCATTGGTTTCAAAGAAACGCCGACCATTAACAATGCAGGGTGTTATTGGTTTCAAAGAAACGCCGACCACTGACAATGCGGTGTCATTGGTTTCAAAGAAAACGCCGACCATTAACATTGCAGGGTGTTATTGGTTTCAAAGAAACGCCGACCATTAACATTGCAGGGTGTTATTGGTTTCAAAGAAACGCCGACCATTAACAATGCAGGGTGTTATTGGTTTCAAAGAAAACGCCGACCATTGACAATGCCGGCTGTCATTGGTTTCAAAGAAAACGCCGACCATTGACAATGCAGGGTGTTATTGGTTTCAAAGAAACGCCGACTACTGACAATGCCAGGTGTCATTGGGTTTCAAAGAAACGCCGACCATTGACAAAGCAGGGTGTCATTGGTTTCAAAGAAACACGGACCATTGACACATGCAGGGTGTTATTGGTTTCAAAGAAACGCCGACCATTGACAATGCAGGGTGTTATTGGTTTCAAAGAAACGCCGACCATTGACAATGCCAGGTGTCATTGGTTTCAAAGAAACGCCGACCATTGACAATGCCCGGTGTCATTGGTTTCAAAGAAACGCCGACCATTGACAAATGCCAGGTGTCATTGGTTTCAAAGAAACGCCGACCATTGACAAGCAGGGTGTCATTGGTTTCAAAGAAACGCCGACCATTAACAATGCAGGGTGTTACTGGTTTCAAAGAAACGCCGACCATTAACAATGCAGGGTGTCACTGGTTTCAAAGAAACGCCGACCATTAACAATGCAGTGTGTCATTGGTTTCAAAGAAACGCCGACCATTGACAATGCCAGGTGTCATTGTTTTCAAAGAAACGCCGACCATTAACAATGCCAGGTGTCATTGGTTCAAAGAAACGCCGACCATTGACAATGCCGGTGTCATTGGTTTCAAAGAAACGCCGACCATTGACAATGCAGGGTGTCATTGGTTTCAAAGAAACGCCGACCATTGACAATGCAGGGTGTTATTGGTTTCAAAGAAACGCCGACCTTTGACAATGCCAGGTGTCATTGGTTTCAAAGAAACGCCGACCATTGACAATGCCAGGTGTCATTGGTTTCAAAGAAACGCCGACCGTTACCAATGCCCAGTGTCATTGGTCTTAAAAAAAACGCCGACCATTAACAACGCGGGGAGTAGGGCACAGAGACAGAGCAGTGACAGTGAGTAACTGACACGCTCTAAGTTACCCCCACGTGCTCCCGCACATGCTCCTTGCCCAGCATTCCAATGCCATAGCAAACGTTCGGCAGTGAACAAACGGCGGAGAAAAACCCGCAGGCACCTTACAATTCTAATATGATTATTGGGCAATAATAGGTGGGATATGAAAAGGGGGATAAGGGCAGAACTAGACGGGTGGTCGGGCAGAATTGGCAGAGCTGGCAAATAAGGAGACTGTCCGACTCAAATGACATTAAAAAAAAAAAAAGGGGGGGGGGGGGGGGGGGGGGGGGGGGGGGGGAATAGAAATATGTCTTAGTGACGCAAGATAGAGTGTCCAACAATTAGTCGGTTGCGAGACACACAACTACACAACGAAGCATAAGACAATTATGATCAGGTACAATCAGTAGATGAACAGTGATCGAGTTCTTAGGGGATGCGTTGTTTGACTGTCCACCCTCACCCCAAACCCACCTCCCGTCAGTGCACACCACAGTGCACGAAGGTAGACCACAAGACAAAAAGATCAGACATATGACGTTAAGATAACTCAGTTTCTTCAGCAGGCGGATGTTGTCATTGTTTGTTTTCCACTCGCGCCCATCAATGTTTAACCCAACGTTAACCCAATAGGTACCAACAAGTTCGATGTCAAACCGTGTCCCGTATCAAATCACAATAGACCTTGTTCAAAATGTTACTTACCCGTCTGTTAACACACTTGTTACATGCGGGGGTATTTTTCACTTTTTTTTTTTTTTTATACAAAAGCACACATAAAAAAAAAAGAAAAAAAAAAGAAAAACCAGAACAATAAACATTCGTTGACTGTTGAGAATAATGGAAGCATAGACGAAGCACAGAAGGAAAAAAAAAAAAAAAATGAAAAGAGAAAAGATAGAAACCACTTGCAAAGTAATCTTAGTCAATGGCTTCGATCTCACGTAGGCTTGTTACTCTTGTAACATTATTTCCTTTTTAAATGAAAATAATACCGTCTCTACACCAAGTGTCAGTGATTGTATTGTTTTTCTTTAACAGTCTGGCCCTTCTGGCCACGTCTGCTCGCACCCTGGTCAGGTCTTCGTTGATGTAGATCCTGGGTGCCGACGTACCAGAGGAGGCCTGAGACGAGGTCTGAGCTCCAAGAGACGGCCACTGCAGGGAGGAAAACAGTTTCCTGCCGTCCACCTTGCTCAGACCACTGCGAGCTCTCAAGAGGGCCTGCTTAAACTTGTACGAGGTGAATTTCACCAGCACTGGTCGGGTGGATTGGGATCCCTGAGCCGCCTGGCGTCCCACCCTGTGGCTCCGATCGATGGCGTGGTCAGGGATGTCCACGCCGACGGCCCTGACCACAGTCTGCACGATGACGTCGGTGTTCTCTCCGGCCGACTCTGGCACGGAGCTGATGCGCAGATTGTTGCGCCGCCCGTACTGCTCCAGAACGTCGACCTGCTCCTGCAGCGCTCGGATCTCCCTGTCCTTGGCCTCCAGCTGCTCTCTGAGCCTCACGATCTCCTTCCTCAACTCGTTGGTCACCTGGGCGGCCACAGCTTTCGACAGCAATTCCAGTACAACTGGATCGGTCATGGCTGCCTTCACCTCCTCCCTCACTGTCCCAGCAGACGACATGGTGGGCTGGAAAGGCGCACCCTGATGTGAAGTTTCCAACAGTGTGCTGGACAAAAATTCGGGATTGATTATGGTGTCGTCGCTGTCCGATCCCGTGAAACTGACGTCCGGACACAGTCTCTTGCCTTCACTGTCAACTAGGGGAGAAGAAGCAGGACGCAGGACGTTCTCGTTTGACATGTGTGCGAAACCGAACGGAGAGATCGTGCTAGAGAAATAACATCCCTACATTCCAACTTGCTGATCGAGTAACAGTTGCAGAAGAACCACAGAGCAAATCGGCCACGTCAGTCACGACACGCACGCTTGTGTTT
>JADBJO010001730.1:37500-42500 GCA_016801955.1 Conus betulinus
GAGAGAGAGAGAGAGAGAGAGAGAGACAGACAGACAGACAGACAGACAGACAGACAGACAGAGACACAGAGAGAGAGAGAGAGAGAGAGAGAGAGAGAGAGAGAGAGTAAGCAGCACACTTGCATTTATTCACAGGCACACGTTTACCTCTCCTCTCCAACCCTTACAGCGTGCACGTCTTTTCAACCCGATCTAGCCCAACTTGTGTGTCTGCAATCAATCACATTAGGGGGCTGTATCATGGCTGTTTCCATGCCAACATTATCTGCATTACAAAATGAAAAAAAAAAATGGAGGAGAGAGAGAGAGAGAGAGAGAGAGAGAGATGAAGAGAGAGAGAGAGAGAAGAGAGAGAGAGAGAGAGAGAGAGAGAGAGAGAGAGAGAGAGAGAGACGGAGAGAGAGAGAGAGAGAGAGAGAAGAGAAACCGACCGAGACAACAAACTTCGACCCGACACATTCAATCCATCTCCGACACCCTTCACTGTTTTTCCGAGACAGCTTCAAGAGAGGTGTGTTGACATTCCATCACTTCTCTCGACTCCCTTATACTCCTAACTCAGAGAGTGGAGGAGAAAGAGACAAGGGAGGGTACTTTATCTGATTCGCTGTGACTTCTCTCACTAACCTTAAAACGCCATCGGGCTGATCAATGAAGCGAAGTGTACAGCAGTGTGGAACGATGTACTGAACCTCACCGGGGCGCACACAGGTTGACAGGAATAGGCCCACCGGATGAACAGCCATAGCGCTGGAACTGGCAATGAAGATGTGAAAGGTTTTTGAAATTGGCTGGGGATTTTGAAATGCCAGGGTATTGGAGAGAGAGAGAGAGAGAGAGAGAGAGAGAGAGAGAGAGAGAGAGAGAGAGAGAGAGAGAGAGAGAGATGCATGCTTGTATTTATTCACAGGCACACGCCCACATCTCCTCTCCAACCCTTTAGACGTGCACGTCCTCACAACCTGATATCACCCAAATCGTGTATCTGCAATCATTCACACTATCAGGCTTTATCAGGGCTGTGTGCGTCCATTGTGCCAGATATCTAAAGAAAAAGAGATACATTTCGTTATTTGTTATCAAAGGTTGAAGGAAATTAGAGAAACATTTCTGGAGCCTGAGATACACTTCGTTCTTTGTTGTCAAAGGTTGAAGGAAATTAGAGAAACAATTCTGGAGCTGAATATTATCAAGAATCTTTGTTTACTTACTCCTAGTTTACTCATGGCATGCACTAAACCTGATCTTATACGAAATTTATCGGTGTTTTTGTCTAAGGCTTTTAAATATAGAGAAAGAGCTTCGCATGATGTGCCTACCATAGCCGTTGTTGTTGTTGCTGCTGCTGTCATACCCTGGCTAAAAGACTCCAGGGATCATCCAAACAGCCGAAATATTTGTACCTATGTAAAAATGCATCAGCTGGGGATGAGAACATTACGTGTGTGGGCGTTTTTGATTACCCCGCCACATGGGCAGCCACACTCATGGCATGCACTAACCTGATGTTATACAAAATGCATCGTTGTTTTTGTCTAAGGCTTTTAAATATAGAGAAAAACGTTTGCATGATGTGCCTACCATACAGAAGCATCGACGACAACGAACCAAAACATTCACCTGGGCAAGGAAGGGTCTCCATCCCGGAGACTTATGACGCAGTGCAGTGAAAGCCGAAAGGAAGCTGCAAAGGCTGACTCCCCTTCTAACACCCAGGACAACAACGAGAGTAGCCACATGGAACATCAGGGACGATGTACGAAACACGGGAAAAAAACCATCCAAGTTGCGAGAGAGATGAAAAACTACAAGATCGGAGTGCTAGGACTGAGTGAGACAAGGTGGCTACAGTCAGGACAGCTGAGACTTTCATCTGGAGAACAGCTGCTGTACTCAGGACACACAGAGGATGGAGCCCCCCACACTGGGTGTGGCCCTGATGCTGGCACCGGAGGCACAGGGGGGCACTCATCGGATGGGAACCTGTCAACTCCCGCATCATCACAGCCAAGTTTACCACGAAGAAGAATCATCAGCTGAACATCATCCAGTGCTATGCTCCCACCAATGATGCGGAAGAAGAGAAGAAAGATGACTTCTACCAGCAACTACAGACAGTGATAGACAGAAGAGGAGCAAAGGACATAACCATACTGATGGGAGATTTCAACGCCAAGATTGGAATGGACAACACAGGCTACGAGGACATCATGGGGACACACGGACTGGGACAGATGAACGAGAATGGTGTGAGCGCTTTGCAGACCTGTGCGCCCTGAACCAGCTGGTGATAGGAGGAAGCATCTTCCCACACAAGCGCATCCACAAGGCCACATGGAGATCCCCGAACCACGTCACGGAGAACCAGATTGACCACATCTGCATTAGCCGCAAGTTCAGGAGATCATGGCGGGATGGAGTGATGAGAGGTGCTGACGTGTCATCAGACCACCACCTTCTTTAACAACAGTGAGACTTCGCCTCAAGAGATTCACCAAACGCAACAACACACGGACAAGGTACAATGTCGGACTGCTCAGAAACAGGGACACACAAGCAGCATTCCAGATCAGCCTTTCCAACAGGTTCCAGCCGCTACAAGAGCTGATAGAAGACGGTGAGACGGACATCGAGACACAGTGGGAACACTGCAAGAAGCTCTGGCATGACACATGTGAAGAGATCCTTGGCAAGAAGAGACCCAGCACAAGGAATGGATCTCTGCCGACACCATCCACAAGCTGGAAACAAGGAGAGAGAAGAAAAACTACGCTGAACACGAGCCGAACAAGAGCAGCTAAGGCAAAGGCACAGGAAGAGCACACAGCAGCGAACAGAGAAGTAAAGAGGAGCATCAAGAAGGACAAGAGGGACTACTTTGACGACCTGGCCAGTCAAGCAGAGGCAGCAGCCGGACAGGGGAACCTGAAGGACCTGTACCTGGTGACCAAGAAGCTGACAGGCAAGTTCCAGCAGACAGACAAGCCAGTGAAGGACAAGAACGGAAACCCACTGACAACAACCGAGGAACAGCTGAAACGATGGGCAGAACACTCAGGGGAGCTGCTGAACCGCCCCGCCCCTGACGCACCACCAGACACATCCCACCCGCAGAGACAGAACTGCCCATCAGCTGCGACAAACCCTCAAAGGCAGAGATCAAGAAGGCCATCATGACTCTGAAAAATGGGAAGGCTGCAGGGCCGGACGAGATACCAGCAGAAGCCATCAAAGCAGACACAGAGACAGCTGTCAACATGCTATACAGCCTCTTCAGCAAGATCTGGGAGAAGGAGGAGGTACCGGCCCAGTGGAAAGAAAGAATCATCATCAAGCTGCCAAAGAAAGGAGACCTCAGGGACTGCAGCAACTACCGAGGGATCATGCTCCTGTCAACGCCAGGCAAGGTTCTCAACAGGGTTCTACTGGAGAGGATGAAAGAGGCTGTCGACCCCAAGCTCCGAGACCAGCAGGCAGGCTTCGGGCGGAACAAATCATGTGCCGACCAGATCGCCAGCCTGCGCATCATTGTGGAGCAGTCGCTGGAGTGGAACTCCCCCTCTACATCAACTTCATAGATTATGAGAAGGCCTTCGACAGTGTGGACAGAGAGACGCTGTGGAAGCTGCTGAGGCATTACGGAGTCCCCGAGAAGATCATCTCCCTCATCCAGTGCACCTACCAGGACATGAACTGCAGGATTGCCCACGCCGGCCAGCTGTCTGAAAGTTTCGAGGTGAAGACTGGAGTTCGGCAGGGGTGCCTGCTGTCGCCGTTCCTCTTCCTCCTGGTCATTGACTGGATCATGAAGACCACTACAACAGGCAGGAACAACGGTATACAGTGGACACTCTGGACGCAGCTCGACGACCTCGACTTTGCTGACGACCTGGCGCTCCTGTCACACAGCCACAGCCAGATGCAGGACAAGACCACTCGCCTGGAGACCCCCATCAGCCGGGACAGGGCTCAAGATCAACAGGAAGAAGACCGAGCTGATGAAAAATCAACACCACTGCCAACACAGCATGATGAAGTGTTGTGTATGTATCTCTACCCCTTCATGAGGGGCTGAGGCCTACATGAATAAACTATCATCATTCATTCATTCATTCATTCATTCATTCATTCATTCTCTCTCTCTCTCTCTCTCTCTCTCTCTCTCTCTCTCTCTCTCTCTCTCTCTCTCTCTCTCTCTCGTGTCAATCTTCAGGTCAAACTGAGGTGCGTTCCGAGTTCGTTCAGGCACATGTCCCTCCATTTGGGAGGGAAAACAGTTTTGACAGTAGATCCTATTTTCCTGCTGTACTACGCCCCTCATTCGGCATTGTCAATTAGATGTGGTACAGATGACAGAACATGAAGGTGTGCAGATGACAGAACATGAAGGTGTACAGATGACAGAACATGTAGGTGTACACATGACAGAACATGTAGGTGTACAGATGACAGAACATGAAGGTGTACAGATGACAGAACATGAAGGTGTACAGATGACAGAACATGAAGGTGTACAGATGGCAGAACATGAAGGTGTTCAGTGTACACTTTGGGGTATCTCTTGTCTGCCGTTCGCTGGCGAGGACTTACTTACTTGAAAGAAATGAATACACAAACATCCACGCTAAACCCCTAGACAAGTGATCTGCCCTTGCTATGGAATGACACGGGAGAAATTGAAGTGATGGAAGAGACAGCAAATTACAGATGTTATGAGCCCAGAATTGCTTTGATTCCAATTGATTTTGGGCTAAAAAAAATGGAACCCTCACATTTAGAAATCGTAGTTGTTTTTTTCATTTGTTTGCTTGACTAAATGCTACGATAGACATTTCTGAAAAAATATCTATCACGGCACGTAAATTGTAGAATATTATATTTGTATCGTCTAAATGTCTGTCTATATATTTATATGTCTTGAGTATCTGTACACACACACAAACACACACACACACACACACACACACACACACACACACACACACACACACACACACACA
>JADBJO010001730.1:52500-55000 GCA_016801955.1 Conus betulinus
TAAATTCTCGTCTCTCTCCCCGCCCGCCTTCCCCTTCTTCTTTCTCCATCATTTCCATTCTTTCTGTCTTTTTTTTTTTGTTTTTTTTTGTTTTCTTTTTTTTACTTCTCTTTCTTTTTTCCCTAGTTTCTTGCTTTTTTTCCCATGCTGTCTCCATTTTTTTTTTATTTTACCCTTAGCATTTCTTCCATTTTCTTTATCTAATTTTCCCTTTTCACTTTTTTTCTTCACTTTGCTCTGTCCTCCTCGTTCTTTGTTAGAGTCATGTCCTGCCTGTTTTTTGTTGTTTTGTTGTTTTTGGGCTTAAAGGTTTTTTTTGTTTTTTTGTCAATGTCTTAATTCTTTCTTCTTCTTCTAAAAAAAAAAATTAGTGGTCTGATATCCTTCGGTAGAAACTATAGGAGCAACTAGATACCCCCCGGCTGAACATGTAGAAGCAGCAGAGAACCACCCCGGTGTGTGTGTGTGTGTGAAAGGGTGTGGGGGGGGGGGGGGGGGGGGGGCTCTTATTTCAAGGTTTTTGTATTGGTTTGTGAGGAAGCTGTGATGGCTTTCAGCAGCTCTGCTGTCATAAAGGCCATAGGGCCAGGTGTGTCAAAACTCAACACTAATCAACAGTTCGCTTCAGTGTGGTTGAGTATTATTAGGCCCATGTTGACTGGCTGCTAAACGGACTCGTAATCAATCTAAAAATGTTCACATGTATTGCTCGGGGACAGAAGGTGGAGACTAGCCTTCAACTGTTTCCATTCGTCCCAAACATTTCAAGTTTAAGTTTCCCCGAAGTTGGGAGTCCGGCTGCCTTAATGGCGGGGGGATTAAAAAAAAAAAAAAAAAAAAAAAAAAAACGGTTATATACACGAAACTCCACTCACTTCGTTGGGTAATTGGGATTAATCCTTGCCTGTCTATACAGGGAGTGTCCGCAGGGGTATCAGCCTGCGTACGCGAAAAAAAAAAAAACGTTTAAGTGACTAAGGGGATGTGTTAATTGTCTTGTGCTAAAGGGCATGAGACGAGCTGACGGGAATAGGGAGGGGGGGTAAGGGGGTAAGAAGTATGCAAAGAAAAGGGTTATAAGGACTTGGAGCGACACAACCATGCTCATCTTGGCTCAAACTGGTTGTGTGGTTTTGATTACCATTACCGATGAATGAATCAAGAAATCGAGACAAGCGGGTGAACAGATTACTTGTCGAGAAGATGCAAACACGTGAATGAAGATAGATATCGTTCAATATCAGTATAGCCAAAGAAGAATTAACCTTTTTCGTTCAGAATTTTTCCTCCCCTTGCGATAAAGTTTCTTTTCTTTCCAAAATGAGTATTCAGCAATAATATTTCAGTATTCCACAAAACAAAAAGTGTACTTTTTCATAAACACTATATAAGTACAAATACAAAGATTATAATGTTATGCAAAGGGTGTTTTTCTACAAGGTCCTCATACAGCAACACAAAATTATGTTTTTGAATTCTTTGTTCATAGCATGTCAGTAATATTCAATATGTATGGAAACACCACCCCATCACCCCACCACCCCACCACCCCCCCCACCCCCTTTTCTTTTTATTTTTTTAAACACAGCATCTATACAGTGTATTGAAGGATCATCCATATTGATTGCTATCCCTCCAACATAATCCTGAGTATGGTAGCCACTTCTTTTTAAAATCATAGTAACATATATTTAATACATGTACATATTTTTCCAATGTATACCTACGGGTTAACTCAGTCAAAAAAATATTTCCAGTTTTGGTTTTTATGTGAGTTATCCTGCACTTATAAATAAAGAATTTTGCCCATAAAATAATTAGATCAAAAGTATCTTCAGTTAGTGTTTTATCGTCTGTGCCAAATAAAATTAATTCAGCATTAAATGATAATCTTCCACAGTTACTGCACTTCTCTGTTGTTGGCTTTTTTTTTTTTTCAAAATTTTTCCAAAACATCTGCGAGAATGGGCAGTACCATAAATAATGTTGCACAGTATCTCTTTCATTGCAACAAAAGTTGCATTTATCATTATCAGTTTACTCCCATTTTTTTGTAATAGGATATTTGACACTAAAACTCCATGACACAGTTTCAATTGAAACCATTTAAGCTTTATTTTCTTTTATTTTATTAATCTTTTAAAACAGTCTCCCAATTAATATATATGGCTAATCGAGTTTCCCACTTCATAAAGACTTTTATGTTGAATATTACATGTTTTCTCTAAGAGTAAACTGTAAAAGAAAATCTTTGTTCCTTTATGTACTCCAGATATTATTTGTACTGATTTATTATTTTCGTTACTACAGTTATTTTCGAAGATTATATGTCTTTTTTCTGGCATATTCTTTGATCGCTTGAATGCAACCAAAGTAGTTAAGATAATTTACTGTTAGACCCCACTTTTCTTAAAATTTGTGTTGAAAAATATGGGTTCAGCAGTCATCTCATTTGTTGTTATCTAATTCGACGTGAGTTGTTTGAATTCATCATAAGCAT
>JADBJO010001730.1:62500-65000 GCA_016801955.1 Conus betulinus
ATGTGCGAGTCGAGAGATGGATGAGAAGAATGGCGTGAGTGGATGGAAGAGAAAGTATGTATATTTGTATGTGATCGGGGGAAAGTGGTCAAAACAGGTCAATGTATTATTGAAAACCAAACGTTGCCTACCTTTTCCCTACTGTATTATATTATTATTATATTATTATAATGGTGTGAGTGTTGGGGAGCTCTGGAAGTGAGGAATGAAAATTATTGTGTATTAAAAACGCCAAGTGATGATAAGGTGGAAGATAAAAACAATCTTCTCTTGTACTCGATCATCACCATGTGGAAATCATTCCTTTTTCTGTAATAATTGTATTCTTGGTTCTTTTAAAATGGTTACTTGAGGAAATCTTGTAGTCTTCAATGCAGTCACTCATGGTGCTAATCGATGAATTTTTCTATTGTAATACACACATTGTATTGAACTTGGTAGACTATATCATTGGTAATTTCCCCCAAACTCCAGCGAAATGTATCATGTGAAGAGTGACTGCTAGTGACAAGACAAGGACGATAAATATGTAGGTAGTTGGCTAGTTAACCAGCGTGATTATACAGTTCCCCAGGTGTTGGTGAGGCCCCTGGGTCTGGCTTGGCAGAAACTGGTTACCGTCAGGTGTGGGGTACAGCCCGTGCCCGAGCCGCTGTGTCCGTCTTGCTGGCGTGGAGAGACTGGCCGCCAGGTCAGTAGTGGATTTTTGTAGCACGGGGCCCTAGGATTCTCCGTCAAGACAACGTGAAGAGGCTGACCGCCAAGTCGGTAGTGCAACGTGATTTTCTTCTGTGTGGGTGTGCCCTGTGGGACATCACTTAGGACTGTGTTCCTGCAGCAGTTCTGCTTGCCGTGTGATTACCCTGGTTGGCACTATAGACTATGACTTAGGATAGGTGCAGCCAAGCGTGTGTACTGTGTCTGTTAGGACACTACTGACGGTGCCAGTGAGGCCTGTGCCAGAACAAATACTTGCTGTGACGTTTTTTGTGAATGTTGTGTCGCTGAGAGCGACTGTTTCGTTGGAAGAGAGGTTTGTTGAACTCTCTTCAATATTTATACATAGTTATTTGCTCTGGTTGTACCACCACATGTGTATCGGCGAATTGGATTTACTACTTACCTTTGCTGATGTGATACGTTTGTGGTGGCATGTACTGATGTTGTGTCTGCTGGTTTATATTAATAATTTTGGCGATATATGTTTGTAATGTCCTGATGGTTCAGACAGCATATAAAAGAAAAGAAACTTAGCTTGCGTGTTACCTGGCCGTCCGTGTTCGTGTGGTGTGGGTGTGTGTAGGGAGTAATCGATACACGCATCAAAACTTTTGAAAGTAAGAGTCAGACATAGCCCCCCCCCCCCCCCCCCCCCCCTCCCCCCGCAACGTCCGTTACACACAAACTGTGGCTGCTGAAGCAACTTGTCCACTTGCTTCCCTTTTGCCAATAGCAGCTCCCAGCGCGGGACGATATGTATGCTGAATTTCATACAAAAACAGAAGAACGTTTAGAGGTATTCACTCGGTGACAGATACAATAATGCCTTTGGACGAGAAGAGGAAAAGTATGAAAATTCCTGAACGAAAAACTTCAAGGCATTAGATACACGAAATTATGGCGATTCGACAGTAATGGAACTGTAAAGAGTAAAGAGCGTGGTACGTTACTGTGACGTTGAAAGCGAAGGAATTGCACATTCAGAGAAGGGTGAATATTGGACGCGTATCACGCTCACACACAATCCTGTCACAAAGTCACAAGTCCTGAAGACGGTCTATGACCGGAACTTTTGTAGATTTTGTTTTAAAATCTGAGAATCCTCAAAGATATTTTGCAATGAGCATCAGTGTTTTGTTTTGATGTGCATGAGCGAAAGGTGTGACAGGCTGGAATCGTTCCTCTCGTTTACCTCTTCAGGCAAGATGCACGACATTCAGGACAATGGAAAACGCAGAACGAGTGGTCACTTACCCTTCTCAAATTTCGGCGCAAGATGACATGTTGTTTACCTTGCCTGAAGAAGACTTAAGATGTCGAAACGAGTCGTGACTTGTCTTGTAATTTGACCGTGTTAACTGGTAGATTTAGTTTCAGTTCATTTTCAAATTTCTTTCAATTTTCGCCGGCAGTCACACCACTATAGAATTTACATGAACCGTGTACAACACCTTTGCAAACTCCACAAACTGCTTCCGTGAGCGGCTTCGTTCCACGTCGGGCCGACGGTGAGAGAACTACTTCTGTTGTGTGGGAGTCCCTGGAAGGACTCCACGAACTGCTTCTGTTGTGTGGGAGTCCCTGGAAGGACTCCTCGAACTGCTTCTGTTGTGTGGGAGTCCCTGGAAGGAATCCACGAACTGCTTCTGTGGGTGTCTTCTGAACTGTGTGAAGACTGTATGACTTGGGCCGGACGGACTTGGGCCAAGTACATGAACTGTTTGTGGTGACACTGCTGAAGATGCCAGCGTAGCC
Source organism: Conus betulinus (assembly GCA_016801955.1). Taxonomy (NCBI): domain Eukaryota; kingdom Metazoa; phylum Mollusca; class Gastropoda; order Neogastropoda; family Conidae; genus Conus; species Conus betulinus. The sequence goes on from JADBJO010001730.1 coordinate 64,976, forward strand.
TGCGCAGAAAAATACATATTAATAA
>JADBJO010001730.1:75000-80000 GCA_016801955.1 Conus betulinus
ATACAGTCAATGGGACTCACCGCAGATAGAGACAGTCAATGGGACTCACCGCAGATAGAGACAGTCAATGGGACTCACCGCAGATAGAGACAGTCAGTGGGACTCACCGCAGAGAGAGACAGTCAATGGGACTCACCGCAGAGAGAGACAGTCAATGGGACTCACCGCGCAGAGAGAGACAGTCAGTGGGACTCACCGCAGATAGAGACAGTCAATGGGACTCACCGCAGATAGAGACAGTCAATGGGACTCACCGCAGATAGAGACAGTCAGTGGGACTCACCCGCAGACAGAGACAGTCAGTGGGACTCACCGCAGATAGAGACAGTCAATGGGACTCACCGCAGAGAGAGACAGTCAGTGGGACTCACCGCAGAGAGAGACAGTCAGTGGGACTCACCGCAGAGAGAGACAGTCAATGGGACTCACCGCAGAGAGAGACAGTCAATGGGACTCACCGCAGAGAGAGAGACAGTCACCGTGGGACTCACCGCAGAGAGAGACAGTCAATGGGACTCACCGCAGAGAGACAGTCAATGGGACTCACCGCAGAGAGAGACAGTCATGGGACTCACCGCAGAGAGAGACAGTCAATGGGACTCACCGCAGAGAGAGACAGTCAATGGGACTCACCGCAGAGAGAAACAGTCAGTGGGACTCACCGCAGATAGAGACAGTCAATGGGACTCACCGCAGAGAGAGACAGTCAATGGGGACTCACCGCAGAGAGAAACAGTCAATGGGACTCACCGCAGAGAGAGACAGTCAGTGGGACTCACCGCAGATAGAGACAGTCAATGGGACTCACCGCAGAGAGAAACAGTCAATGGGACTCGCCGCAGATAGCGACAGTCAATGGGACTCACCGCAGAGAGAGACAGTCAGTGGGACTCACCGCAGAGAGAGACAGTCAATGGGACTCACACAGATAGAGACAGTCAGTGGGGACTCACCGCAGAGAGAAACAGTCAATGGGACTCACCGCCAGAGAGAGACAGTCAATGGGACTCACCGCAGAGAGAAACAGTCAATGGGACTCACCGGAGAGAGAAACAGTCAATGGGACTCACCAGAGCCAGTCACACTCTCCTTTGCCTCAGACGACTCGGCCCTCCGATTCAAGGAATGGAGGGGGGACTGGCAGAATCTAATGACTTCGCTGGAAGCTATCACGGACATTAGTTAAGGTTGTCAGCGACGGATGAATGTCGCTGGTCGTTTCTCTCAAAATTAAAGGTTGGATATGTTCTTCTCCTCTCTCTCTCTCTCTCTCTCTCTCTCTCTCTCTCTCTCTGTGTATTATTATATATATATATATATATATATATATATATATATATATATATATATATATATATATATATATATATATATATATATATACCTGTTCCAAACCCTCGAATGACACACAAACACCTTGCTCATTTTATGGTGAAAAATGGTTTCTGTCTCCCATTTCAATTTGGATTCTGATTCACGCGCTCTAATACACGACAGAATCACGACTGTGTGGCCCATGGCTTTTAAAAGATGATTAGATCACAAATGCCTGGCATTTTTTTGTTCTTGATTAGAAAAAGGCCATTGATGTTGTTAATCATTCCATTTTTCTAAATAAGATTATTTCATTTGAAAAATTCCTTGACTGCAACTTGAAAATTCTTTGACTAATTCATTCAGTATTCAAGTAAAGCTCAGTATATGTTGCTTAATTGCATAATTTCATCGATAGATTTGATTTTTTTTTTCTGTCCCAGACTCTGCACCACCTCAAAGGCAGTGCACACACGCCACCCATTCCGACACTCCGTCCAGTCACAGGCCGGTCAGCCCTGCCGCAGCCCCGGCACCGACAATTCACAGGGAGCAGTCAATAGTCGTCAAGATGCAACTCACCGGAGAAGACGCTGCGCTGCTGCCGAGTCACTTCGGTGGTGTTCAGTGGCGCCTGTTCTAATCTAACATACGCAAGACACCACCTACTAAGCCCCCTACTGACGACAATAATTGCTTAGTCGCGGAGCGGCGTGAGTGAGCTCTCCCTCTCCAGAGGGCGCCACCACGTCCGTCCAATGACAGCCACCATGGACTCACCGATACGGTGATCCCGATGGAACCAAACCAAGGCCACAGACGTGGAGAGGACATCGAAATTGAGGTCACCATGAGAGCAGGGCATGAAGGGCCACAGAATTTGAGACATTTTTTTTTTTAATGCTGATCGATGAGAATGCGGATGATTAAGATGATGCTACGGATTTCCATTTCGGTCCGAGACTACATGACAGGGCTGTGGTCTACGCTTCCTTTCATAATAATCCCTGGCGTCAACCAGGCCCGAGAGATACAGGCATCAGCATTGTTGGTCAGGTAATTTGAGCAACACTCTCAGAAATGCATCCATTAAGTGGAAGAAACTCGTCTGTGTGGTCCCAGTCTTCTTCCCAACTGAGTCCGCAGCAAACTCAACTCTGGACAGGAGCCGGTCGGGGCAGAAAAACCCACATGTCTCTGATGGGATTCGAACCCACGACCTCCCAGCTGGGAGTCCGCGACGCTAACCACTTCGCCACCGCGGCTGGTTCATCGATAGATTTTATCAGACATGGAGTTCCACAAGGTGCAGCACTTTCATCCAATTATTACTATAATTATTATCATAATGAATACTTATATAGCACCTATTCTCGGTTAGAGACCAAGCTCTAAGCGCTTTACAAGCCACACTCGTTTACACAACGGGCTGCCTATCTGAGTAGTGCAGACTGAAGAGCTGCCAGCTGGCGTTTCATCCAGTCGTGTCCCGTGTCATCCAGTCAATATCGTTCAATATCGTTCACTTACATTCCTTACTTCAATATCGTTCACTCACATTTCTTACTTCAATATCGTTCACTCACATTCCTTACTTCCTTCATTCTTTCCATTTCTTACGCATGGTGCATGCTATGTGTAACGTGTCATCCATACCAACGGCCAAACTGGCCTTCTCTACCGAAAGTTGGTTTACACACACAGTCACACATCCGAGAGGCAGAAAACATGTAATCAAAACATTCACTTTATGTACATACTGTACAATGCATCATCCAAATGTTCTAGTTTTCTATGGTAACTTTCTTTCTCTTTTTCGTATGGCATCATTCCGTGTTTTCGTTAATAATTTACCATTATCCATATTCGCTGATAACTCATCACTCCATATTGTTGAAGCAAAACTGATATATAACATTATGTGCGGGTTAAAAATATGTGCAGCAGTGTTGGTATAGCGTTTAAGGTAAGATAAGGGGAAAAAACATATTCTTATATGATTTTCTACACATCTAAAAACGCAATTTTCATCTCTCTGTTCAATACATTACCATTCAAAATGAAGAGCTAGGTAAACAGGAGAACATTGCTGCGTTTGGCCAGCGGTTATAGTCATAATTTAGTTTTGGCTGGGTCCATGATTGTATCATCAGCCATTTGTTTTGTCTTCAAGTGCGAAGGTGTCATAATATGTGAACGGGGAGATACCCTACAATAGGGCTGTTTCATACTCCCATCGCTATTAATTGCATTGCTAACACGAACACCACTGGCGAAAAGGGGTGTGGTGATCTTATAAGCCACTTGACATACAACCACTAGAAGATCATCGGTGACGTATCCACAAAAGACAGTGATGAAGCAAACAATGAGAAATTAAGTAATAATTCAAACGACGAGCGACAAAATAGCCTTGCTCTGTGCCAAATGAAATTGTTTCCCTCAGGGTAGTGGAATCTCCATGTATCAGTAAACTGTTTGAAAGCGAATGCAAGGTTAAATGCGTTACATTTTTGTTTTTCTATGTCAGAAAGTATGTCACTTCGTTGCGCCTTACCTAATCAGTCACCACACAGGAATGGATAACGATCTGAAATATCGGTCAATTTTGCTGGGAGATCTCTGAGGAATGTTGACTCTCCAGGTGTCTCACTGGATGCATGAATATTCGTTAAAGTCAAAACTTGCACGTGTGTCATACACCGCATTTGCAAACACTCAATCAGACACACGGCATGTTAACTCCACACGCGCACATCTACTCCATTCATCCAAAGGAGAGACTGGGGAAACAAGAATTCACGTTTTTTGTATTAGTTCCCTTTGCCGAACACAACAACAACAACAACAACAACAATAAATAAAACATTAAACAAACACAAAATAGCGTTTTCCTTTGTCCATGTAATAATTACTTTTTCATCAACTTTGTTAGAAGTTGCACGATGCCACAGAGGCATCTCGTTTTCTTTCTTTGTAATCAACAATACATCAACGCTACACTCCTCATTTCTATGTTTCAAATGTCAAAGTTGCCTTGAATTTGTTTTCCGTTGTTAAAAAAAAAAAAATTACCCCAACGTGAACTAAGTTTCCAGGAGGTTGTAACTGACTCCATTGGTTGGACGCTGAGGTTTTCTGGAAAGAAGCCTCAAGTCCTAACGTTAGTTTTGGAACATGTTAGTTTGAACTAACATTTTTTAAAGACATTATGCACAAGATATATTAATAATATACTCACGGATTCGTAGCATTCTGCTTCCAGCACATTCATGCCTACAGTGGGAGATACAAAGCAAAATCTTAAAAACAAACAAACAAACAAACAAACATTAACCTCAAAAAACGATCACTATCTTTCTAAACAATTACATGTCTTCACAAAATGCTTCTCATTGCATGATATTGTATTCATACATACATACATACATACATACATACATACATACATACATACATACATACACACATACACACATACATACACACGAAACGCATACTGACACAAGAAAAAAATATTAAAAACTACTTCGGTCGCATTCTGTCTCGCAAACAAGAGCCAAGGGTCGTCACGAAATGCTGCAAACTGCTGACACATTACCGAGAGTCTCCAGCCGTCACTGACCCCGAAATGTGACCTTCTGAAGGCTCGGGGATCCTGAATTGCTGATCGTTGCATCGGCACT
>JADBJO010001730.1:99944-104944 GCA_016801955.1 Conus betulinus
ATTTGCAACATAATTACATTTCCTTTTCATACATGTCAAAAAGGAAGACCGGAAAAGAACAGAATTGCTGTCAGCTGAACATTACAGATACTTTCGTCACTCCTTGCCGTTGAAAATGGTAACATAATTGTGAAGTTGTTATATTCACTGTTAAAACGCTCGTCTTGGGGGGCGGGGTGGGGGTGGGGGGGTGGAGGCGTGGGGGGGGGGGGGGATAAGTAACGTGTAATTGAGTGTATATTGTGTGTTGCCTATTTCACTTGTTACAGGATGGAGGCGTAAGAATGGAACATGATTCACTTTGGCTTTAACTTTGACGCTCAGTCTCTCCTCCCCCCCCCCCCCCTTCCATCCCCCCCTCCAACTCCCATTGCTCGGTCTTCATTTTCGTTGCCCTGAATGCTGTTTATCTTGCCTGAAGACCTAACAGGTCGAAACGCGTTGCGTTTGTTCTTGTGATTCGTTTGTCCACGTTGTTCGCCGGAGGTTTTTTTTAAAATTATTTTTTAAAAAAATAAATACTGAAGATTTTTTTTTTCATTTCCACCTGCAGTCGCCTCACTTTGCAAGTAACTGCTGTTCATACTGACTGCTGTTCATACTGACTGCTGTTCATACTGACTGCTGTTGTTCATACTGACTGCTGTTCATAGTGACTGCTGTTGTTCATACTGACTGCTGTTGTTCATACTGACTGCTGTTCATAGTGACTGCTGTTGTTCATACTGACTGCTGTTGTTCATACTGACTGCTGTTCATACTGACTGCTGCTGTTCATACTGACTGCTGTTGTTCATACTGACTGCTGTTGTTCATACTGACTGCTGTTCATACTGACTGCTGCTGTTCATACTGACTACTGTCCTTCGTTGTTTTGTATTCCGCTTTACGGCGTCTATTGCAGGTGTCCTTGCTCGCTCTTCTTTTGAGTTGTCCCGAGGGCTGTTCATCTCGCCTGAAGAAGACCTGAGAGATCGAAACTCGTCGTGTTTGGTCTTGTGATTCTTTCGCCTACGTTGTTCGACGGAGTTCTTATGAATGCTCTTTAAAAAGAAGTAAACTTTATAGACTCAACCACCTCCCCCCCCCCCCCCCCCCCCCCCCCCCCGCCCCCTCCTCCCTCTTCTCTGCCTGATCTGAAAACCCCAAACCCAGGCTTTTGTCCAAGACCTCTGGCAAGAGGAATGGAACTCGCGGACGGATAACAGACTGATCAAAATCCGTTCAAACCTGAAAAAGGTTTTTACAAATTCCCAAGGCGGCCGTAAAGAAGAAACTTAGTCTGAAGCCGTTTGCATACAGACCACTCCTATTACACCCATTCTTATCTTTTAAAAGGGTGAAGAAGCTCCGTGGTGCATTCCATGTCATGTACCACTCACAGTGAAACATATTCTTTTAGAATGTTGGGACTTGCACGATGTGAGACATAAACACTTTACAGCAGACTCCATGAAAACCCTGCTCAGAGATGTCCCACCTGAAGTGATCTTTGAATTTCTGACAGAGATGAACATTTTTCATCTGATCTCAGATTTTACGGAAGAAAGATTTTTAACGAAGTTTCTGGTGCGTTTTTAGAAGGCGTATTTCAAAGATGTGTGAAAGTTTTTTTTTTGTATCTTGTGGACTGACTTCAACATGGTGACAGCCCTGGTATGGCCCTTTGCGGTCGGCCGGGCTATAAGCAACATCACCCTTACCATCACCCCTCTTCTCTCCTTCCAGCCCTGTCCCCTTACAGCTTCAGCAGCCGTGCTAGCGAGGACGGGAACATGGCGGCCATCCAGGAGTTCGTGCCCGTGGGGGCCATCGCCCTCTTCTCCTCCTCCTCCGCTCACTACCAGGACCACGTGGATGTCGCGGTCAGTCGGGCCAATGCCGTCTACCACGACTTCCTCACCTCTCCCCAGGGCAGAGGATTTGCTGGGCAGGTGAGGTGGGGGTGGGGATGAGGGGGATGGAGGTGGGGTGGGGACGGGCTTGGTTGGGGGGGTGGTTGGATGGGGTGGAGGTGTAGTAGTAGTAGAGGTGAGGGAGGGAGGGGAGAGACGGGAGAGAGCGACTTTCTTCTGGCTTGTCTACAGAGCAGAGGCTTTGCTGGGCAGGGGAGGTAGTGGGTGGGGGGTGGGGGTGAAGGTGGGGTGGTGGTGAAGGTGAGCTGGGCTGGGGATGTAGTAGTGGTGGTGAGGGAGGTAGGGGAGGGACGGAGAGAGAGCGACATCCCGGCCTCTTTCCAGGGCAGAGGACTTGCTGGGCAGGTGAGGTGGTGGGGGGGGGGGGGGGGGGGGGGGGGGGGGTGAGGGAGGGATGGAGGTGGGGAGTGGGTGGGCTTGAGTGGGGTGTTTGGCGTGGGATTGGGGTTTAGTAGTTGTGGTGGTTGTGAGGGAGGGAGATGAGTAAGGGGGGGGGGGGGGGGGTGGAAGAAAGAGTGTTGTTCGGATGGTTAGTGTGTGTGTGTGTGTGTGCGTGCGTGCGTGCGTGCGTGCGTGCGTACGTGCGTGCGAGCGCGCGTGCATGCGTTTCGTGCGTGCGTGCGTGTGTGTGTGTTCATGCAAAAACGTGCACATGGGATCATATACATGCGTCTGTATAATTACGTGAGTTAATTTATCTGTGACACATCGTTATACATGTATAACCTGTCCCACTCACATTCACCGACCCTAACTCCTCCCCCCCCCACCCAACACATGACACGGTGATATAACACCAACAGCCCTGCCCGTGACCCCTCTTTGGTTTTCATCCACAGGTGTGCCTCCTGGCCGACTCCACTGGCTCCCTGCTGGCCTACGACGCCCTGACCCGCTCCCACGCCGACCTCCTGCCGGACCTCAACCCCTACGAGAGCCAGGAGAGCCTCGTCCACCCCCCTCCTTCCCACACCTCCGCCAAATCCTCCTCCAGCCCCTCTCGAGCCGTCTTCTCCTCCACGGATTCCCACCCCCACACCCCACCCGCACCCCACCGCCCGTCACTTCTCCGAGTCCGCCGAGAGAGTCTCTGATGCTTCGGCTTCTGCCGAACGTCGACGGCGTAGAGAACGGAGCTCCAGCGAGGTCCTGGTACCCAGGTCTTCGGATCTGATGGGTGGTGGTGGTGGTGGTGGTGGTGGAGGGGGGGAGTCGTCCACCTCCCCCTCCCGCTCCCCGAGGCCCCCGTCGTCCCGGGGGGGGCGGCACCTCAGCGCCAGCCTGGGTCCTGAGGGCAGCTCCTCCCAGCAGTCGTCCAGGAGAACCAGCGCCGCCAGCTTCTTCGATGGGGGGCTGGCACAGCTGGATTTTGAGGTCAGTGCCTGAGAGGAGAGGCCGGGAGGGAGGTAGGTGGGTGGTGGTGGTGGTGGTGGTGGGGGTGGTGGTGGTTGGGGTGGTGGTGGTGGTGGTTGGGGTGGTGATGGTGGTGGCGGTGTGGAAGGTGGTCGTGGGGGTGGGGGTGGTTGCGGTGGTGGGTGGTGATGGTGATGGTGATTGTAATGGTTGGTGGTGGTGATGGTGGTGGTGGTGGTGATGGTGACGGTGGTGTGGTGGTGGTGGTTGTGGGTGATGGGTGGTAGTAGTGGTTAGGATGGGGGTGGGAGGCAGGAGAAGAGGGAGGGGAGGACGGGGGATGGTGGTGGGGGGGGGGGGGGTGTCAGAAAGGGGAGTGGGGTAGGGTGGGGGAGTGTACAGTTTGTTCATTCGGTCTCTTCCATTGAGAGTTTTTTTTTTTCTTTTTGCCTATTAAAGTGTTAAGCTAGACAAGACATGGCATGGCAAGGAGGTGAGTGCGTGCATGTGCTTGCTTGGGTGAATATGTGAGTGTGTGTGTGTGTGTGCGCGTGTGTGTGTGTGTGTGTGTGTGTGTGTGTGTGTGTGTGTGTGTGTGTGTGTGTCCGCGCGCGCGCGCTTGCTTTTGTGTGTGTATGTGAGTCTTTGCGTGTGTGTGTGTGCGTATGCATGATAGAATCTATCTGTCTGTCTGTCTGTCTGTCTGTCTGTCTGTCTCTCTCTCTGTTTATCCGTCTGTCGGTCTATCTATCCCGTCTCTGTCTGTCTGTCTGTCTGTATGTCTCTCTCTCTCTCTCTCTCTCTCTCTCTCTCTCTCTGTTTATCCGTCTGTCGGTCTATCTGTCCGTCTCTCTCTGTCTGTATGTCTCTTTCTCTGCATGTGTGTGTGTGTGTGTGTGTGTGTGTGTGTGTGTGTGTGTGTGTGTGTGTGTGTGTGTGTATGAGAGAGAGAGAGAGAGAGAGAGAGAGAGAGAGAGAGAGAGCGTGTGAAAACTGTGTGTGTGTGCGTGTGTGCGTGCTTGCGTGTGTTTGTGCGAGCGTTCGTGCTTGTGTGCATGTACACGTGCGCTGTGTGTGTGTCTCTCAATGACTGCTGTCTGCTGGTGTTGCTGGGCCCCTTGCTGACTGACCATGTTGTCCTGGGGGTGCAGGTGTCGGAGGTGTTCATGCTGGGGTCGCCGCTGGCGCTAGTGCTGGCCTACAGGAGGGCGTTCTTCGGCGACGACCGACACAGTGGCCTGACCCGCCCCGCCTGCAACCAGGTGGGGGGGGTGTGGAGTGGGTGGTGGGTGGTGGATAGTGGGTGGTGGGTGGGTCAGGGCACTGCTGGCTTGGCTGACTGGCTGGGTGGGCGGGTGGGTGGGTGGGTGGTTAGGTAGTTAGCAGGTTGGTGAGTTAGGTGATTGGTGAGTTAGCTGGTTGGTCAGTTAGTTGGGCGGGGTGAGTGAGTTGGCTGGTGGGTGAGTTGGTTGGTGGGTGAGTTAGTTAATTTGGGCGTTAACTGGTTGGTAAGTCAGTGAGTTGGTGAGTTCGTTGGGTGGTGATTTAGTTGGTTGGTGAGTTAGTTGGTTGGTGAGTTAGATGGTTGGTGAGGGTAGTGGGTTGGACAGTTAGTTGGTTGGAGAGTTAGATAGTTGGTCATTTAGTTGGTTGGTGAGTTAGATGGTTGGAGACTTAGTTGGTTGGTGAGTTAGTTGGTTGGTGAGTTAGTTGGTTGGGGAGTTAGTTGGT
>JADBJO010001730.1:117444-119944 GCA_016801955.1 Conus betulinus
TTCCTCCTATTCCCATTCTTTCTCTCTTCTGTCTTCCTTCATCCAATTCACATTCTTTCTTTCTCCTTTCTTCTTTTTCCTGTTCCCGTGTTTTTTTCTCCTTTCTTCTTTCCTCCTATTCCCATTCTTTCTCTCTTCTGTCTTTTCTTCCTCCAATCCCCATTCATTTTTTTTTCTCCTTTCTTCTTTCCTCCTATTCCCATTCTTCTTTCTCTTTTTCTATTTTGTATTCCCTTCCCTTCCTCTTCTTTCTTTCTCCTCCTTTTCCTTCTTTCCTCCTATTCCCATTCTTTTCCTCCTTTCTTCTTTCCTCCTATTCCCATTCTTTTCCTCCTTTCTTCTTTCCTCCTATTCCCATTCTTTCTTTCCACTTTTCTTCTTTCCTCCTATTCGCATTCTTCTTTTCTCCTTTTTCTTCTTTCTTCCAGTGGCCATTCTTTCCCCCTTCTATATTCCTCCCATTCCCATTCTTTCTGCTTTCTCTTCATTCCTCCTTTTCCATTTTTTTTTCTTTCTCCTTTCTTCTTTCTTCCTGTGGCCATTCTTTCTTTTCTCCCTTCTATTTTCCTCCCAGTTCCCATTCTTTCTTTCTCCTTTCTTCTTCTTCAATCCTCTAATTCCTGTTCCTTCTTTCCTCTCATTTCCCCTTCCAGACATTTTCCTTTCTGCTTTTTTCCTTCCCTTCTCTCCTTTTTTCCTCTCCTCTCCCCTTCTTTCTTTCTTCCTCCATTCTTTTCCCTTTCACTCGTCCCCTCCTTCCTGTCTTCCTCAGGTGGACGTCTACATCATGACACAGCCTCCGTCCGGCGACTGGACACAGCTGGGCACGGCACTGACCGACGGTCACGGCAAGCTGACCTTCACCTTGCCTGACGACCAGCGGCTGAGTCACGGGATGTACCCCGTGAAATGTGTGGTCAAGTGAGTCCCCTCGATCCCCTGTACAATCCACAGGCCGCACGTACGTCACAATCAGAATGTTTGCACCAAATCACTGTTCATTGTAATGCATGTAAGTGTTTTTGAGGTCCGGCATAAATTTGAGCAAACATTTGATATTTAACTGGCTGTTGATGAAAAATAAAACAAACAAACAAAAACTTCCACCAATCATTTCACCTTTTTTTTGGAGGGGGGGGGGGGGAGGGAGGGGAATTCCACCGATGACATCATTCTCAATCTTCAAACACAATGACCTTCCCCTTGACTGACTGTCACATTTCAGGCCTTTGCACTCACCCGTGACCTTATCTTTGTGCTAGCTGGTACCCCCCCCCCCACCCCCCCCCCCCCCCCCCCCTCCAAATAACAGTCCCATTCCTTTGATTTTAATCTGTCTGCTTGGAACCTCCTGACTTGTCCCTTGATGACCATATGAAAAAGAAAAAATGAGGAGAATCAACTTTCAGACACAATGAATTTTTGTCAAAACGATCTGATTGTGCCAGTCTATAAATGCTTGATTCCTTAAGCAAGGCCTCGGCGCATTAATTGTTGGTGTGCAGCCACATTAAACGAACGTCACAGGACAGGATTTCCTGCCTAGATTATCAAACAGCATGGCTCCCTTCTGCCCTCGCCCATCCGATTAGCTTTTTAAAGAAAAAATTCAAAGCTTTTTTTGGCGGGTGAACTCATCTCACGACGTGCTCTGTCTAATGCTCTGAGCCAATCAACGACGGTGTTGATAGTCACGTGCCTATGCCCAACTGGGAAACAAAATAGCAGACGATAATCAGTCAAGCCGTTTTGAATTCTTAACTCTCAATAGTTTTTGCGTTTTTTTCTTTTTTTTTCCTGGTTGTTGTTGTTGTTGTTGTTGTTTTTAGCAATAACTTTGCAATATTAAGACTTCTAAAGTAATTTTCCTTTTTTCTAACCTTTTTTTTGGTATGTAAATGCGTTTTTCTAGGTTTGTTTTGGTAAACCATTCTAATGATATCAAAACATATGTTTTAAATGCTGTAAGTTTCAGCAACAACAACGAGAAATTCTTCGATCATCAGTGATGGAAAATCAAGGTAAATACCTTCAGGCACTAAAATTAACATGATTACAAAAAATCCTTTGTTCGGGATCGATCTATTCTTCTCTGACTGAATCCAGGGGGCACAAAGGTGAAGATGAAAGGCAACAGCCCACCCCCCCCTGCCCCCTCCCTCCAAATCCGGCAGACCCCCCCCGCGCATACAGTCGCGCAAGTTTACGGTGCACCTCAAACGGGTATCTGCTGTAAGATCTAATAAGAAAGACACACACATACACACGCACCACCACACACACAACACCCACACACTTCGTTCTTCATCTCTCATGTGGATTGTCATTGGTTGCTTTCGTTGTCAGAAGAACCAGGGGAGGTAATGATGAGTTCGTGCGAAAGTCAAGCAAAAGGGCGCCATTGAAAGCGAGGATTGTTTCCCCATACTCTAGTCTCTCTCTCTCTCTCTCTCTCTCTCTCTCTGGCTGTCTGGCTGGTCTCTCTCTCTCTCACTCACTC
>JADBJO010001730.1:127444-132444 GCA_016801955.1 Conus betulinus
CCGAGCTGCCCCCTACCTGGGTAGATCCGCATTGAGCAGTTGCCAGCTGGCGCTTGACAAAACAACCAAAAACCTGTCGTTTCCGTTTTTGTTCTCTTTCCGTTCTCCCCGCGTCAGCCATCAATGTGGGTCTTTCAATAGATAAAATCGTTCCTGTTCACGCACCCGTCATTTCCTACTTACTTCATATTCTTTCTCTTTCCATTTTTTCACTGCATGGTCGCGCTATGCGAAACGTGTCCAATCCATACCAACGAACGCGGCCAACTAACGCGAACTAAACTAAATCCTTCCTCTTCTCTTCTTCGCTCTTTCCTCTTCTTCCTCTGTCCTACATTAAAGATTATGGGGATTTTAAATTGTGTGCACATGGTTTATGCGTTGTTTATATAGTCTCAAATCTCATTCGAGGGACTGTATGGAAAATTGGACTCAGAACCAATGTTTAACAACCACAAACTCCGATGTTAAACATCCAAATCCCCCTGTAAAAGTACCCGAACGGTCCGGCCCGCAATTCGAACCCCAAAACCTCTCGCGGCCACCAAGATTAACTAGCGGCGCTCTACCACTGAGCCATTCCGGCCCCAAACAATACGATGTCCTACAGCCCCAGAATGTGCTAACTTATGCCATAGAAAAATTCTCAGTGTTGTCAATGTCTCGGTCTCTGTGTCATAGAGCGTATCTGTCTTGGTTCCTGGCTGTCGTCCTCTGTTTCTGCCTTTCCCCACTTCGCATCCCTCCCATGTCACGTCCCGTTTCTACTAACTACCCACTTCTGTCTTCCCCCTCCCTGTTGCCCCCCCCTGCCGCTGCCCCCGCCCTGTGTGGTTCTTCCCCCCCCGGCTGGCCCCCTTGCCACTCCCTCCTCTCTCCCTTTCACTCATCTTCACCTCACTACCTCCTCACTTTCCCATCCCCCGCCCCGATCTTCTCATCGTCTTTCTTCTTCTTTTCCTTTTTCCCCCTCATCGTCTCTTCCTCCTCACCCCTATCATAAACGCCAACACTGTGTTCTCATCTATCTTTCTCTCTTTATGAGTCTCGCTTCTCTTCTCTCTCTCTCTTCTCTTTTGCTTGTCAGCTTGGTGGCCGATACGTCCTCAAAACACCAAATCCTCTATTTGATTGGTTCCCCACTTTTGTAGCAACTGATGACAGCGTTGCAAGTTTCTTTATGAGTTTTCCGGGCTTTCATTTGTCAGGGATCCTTATTAATAAGGTGTAAATTTAAAGATATTTGCCTGTCTCCAACAACAACCCCCCCAACACCCCCCCCACACGACCCCCCCCCCACAACCCCCCACCCCCCGCCACCCCCCACCACCCCCCACCACCAACCAACCCCCACCACCCCCCAACCCACCACCCAGCCGGCCTAATTCAACTTTTCCCCCTTTGCCCCAAGTCTGTGCCACTTTTACTTTCGGAAAAGGAGCAACTCCACGCTTAAATAATGCGAACCCTACCACCAGAAGCCCCCAAAGTTCCAAAAATAAAAATAATAAAAACCGTTGGTCAAAAAAAAACAAACGAAACCATCTTTAAGAAGTCTGTTGTTTTTTTTTGTTTTCCGTTTTGTTTTCGGGGTGGGTGTTTTTCGCAAAGTTCACAATATCGTGAAATCGAGACCCACAATCCATGTACGTAACCACGTAGACACGATACACTCTGCCCCCCTGACTCTTATAAGGCACTTGCAACGCTCGGAACCCACGAGACCCTAAAAAAAAAAAAATCACACCACACACACACACACACGTACACACACTAGACAATCACACACACACGAAAACACACGAAGAACACGGACACACACACAACACCCAGCACAAACGTGATAGCATACAATGAACGTCCTGACTACTTACAGAATATAAAGTTAAGGCCCCCAAGCCGTAAATTGTAGAATCATAGCGCAGACAACAGTGATGACGTGATTCTCCCGTCGATGTACGACGAATGAGTTAGGCAGGAGGTGCTCTGCTGGATGTCGAGGTCCTCATGTGGAATGAAGACATAACCTTAGGCAGAACGTCGTCCACAGAAGAATTCGCATGAATGTTAGTACCTGCAAGATAGTCCCCATCTTTCTTCCTTATTCCCGTCTTTTCCTTTTTCCTCTTTGCTTCTTTTTCTCCTTTTTTTTTCCTCTCTTTTTTTTATTTTCCTGGATGGGGCCAGGGCTGCCCCTGTTGCCGCGGCGGGAGGGCTGCCCCCTCCTTACCTCGCAGTTGCCCTTGTGTTCCCATTTTTTTTTTCTTCCTTGTTGGCGGCCACACAAGCAGAGCGGGAAAATAAAACCCAGAGAACACATAAAAAATCAAAAAAGATAAATTTAAATGGGTTAAAACAAAAAAAAAAAAACGAAACTCGCTTCCTATTTAAAAAAAACAAAAGATTCTGAATGCCCATTGCACAATGCTTGATTATTGTCTTGGGGGATAATTTTTTCTTCGCCCCTTCTTTGTTTGTTTTTGTTCTCTTTTCCCTCCTCTGTTTTTTTTTAGTTCTTTACAGTGACTGATTGAAAAAAAGGGGTTGGTGGGGGGGAGGGGGATATGACGCAAAGCGGAAAAAAAAGGATTCACGAGCTACATGCGTTTGAGCGGAAGAAAAGACTAGGCCGGGGAAAAGGGAAAAATTAGGAGAGGGGGGGGGGGGGGGAGGGGGGGTGCGGGAATGGAGGGAAAGTGGTGGGGAGTAGGTAGGGATTTTTAAATCTTCGTTTCGGTGTAAGAGACGTCCGGTTTATCTGATTTCGAAATAAACCGTCTTTGACGATTAAAAAGGCCTGATTTCCCCACAGCCCATGGTGGGGACAGTGAACTGTCAGGTTGAGAGGTTTCACCATGCCTAGGGCAAACGGCATGATGGAGGGTCGTAGCCCATCCCCGTCCCCTTCAGCCGCATTTACAACCCTCTCATATGGAATGAAATATCAGGTTTCGGCTGTTGATTTGTGAAAAGAGGGTTTGCAACCAAAACCAAAAAAATCCGTACCGCATGTGGAAGTTTCGAACTCAGGCCTACAGCGTGCGAAACTTTCTTCAGGCAAACGTTTCTAACCACTGTCTACGTGCCTGTCTGTCATTGACTCGGCAGTTTGAGAGCTAAACATTCAATATTTCTTCTCATGTGTGCGGTGTCTGCTTACATACTGGCTCAAAATATCTAGAGGATAAATGGATTGGAAAGCTCGTAAAATTGTGCTATTTTGGTTAGATTCACGTCACGTCGGTAAATCCAAAATGATGCGTATATGTTCGTAAGATCCTGTTTCCCCTAAATGGGGTTTTTTAGATTTGTATGGCTTAACCGAGTGGTGGGAACATTTTGAAATATTTTTTGAAAGTATTTTGTCATTTCATTTTCTTATTAATCGCTTCTTAGATCTTAACGATTTCTCTCTATTTGAATTACATTAAAATGAAATTTTTTTTTGGCTCTTTTTGCTTTTTTCTTCGTGTCGTGTTTTGTTTTTCTCTTTCGGTGGGGTCAGGGGTCCGATAGCTCCTGTTGGTAGAGAGCACCTGACTCGTCAATCTTGGTGATCCTGGGGTTACGGGTTCGAATCTCCGCCGGGCTGTTTCAGTACAGGGGGATTTGCCCCCTCGGAGTGTACATTGGTTCTGATCCCATTTCCTTAACAGTCCTTCGAGTGAGACAAGTAAACCAGAGATTTCTGTGGTGTGAACGCACAGCATATACATCTTGCCCACATGTCAAATCCCATCACCAACTTTCGGAAAGACAGGTCAGTTTGGGCCGTTGAAAATGGATGGACACGTTACACATAGCAAATGCACTCTGCGTAATAAATCGTAAAAAGAATGAAAAAAATGAATGTTAAACTGAATGGAACGCTATTGACTGAATGGCCACGGGGGAAACGACTGAATGAAGCGCCATCAGGCAGCTCTTCAAGTCGGGCTCTACCCAGGTAGGCAGGCCCGTTGTGTAAACAGAGAATAACGGATTGTAAGCGCTATAGTTGGTCCTTTCTGTCTTCGGCCGAGATTAGGGCGCTTCCAAGTTCTCCATCTTTAAAAAAAAGTCTCTTCTCTTTTTCTCTCGTAAATGTGTTTGAGGAACGAGATAGCGCACAGATGACGATCTGGGGTGGGCTGAGATCTAACGTTGTTAAAGGTGTAAATCTCTCCATGACTATTTTTGGTGGGTTTTTCGGTATTGGGGTTATGTATTTCAGTGAGTGACTGAAGGGGCTGTGGGTGGTTTAGGAGCGGCCCATGTTGGCTGGTTAAATCCCCATTTGTTTGCTGTTTGTTTTAACACATGCTGTCTGAGTGTTTCTTTCGAATTTCCATGCGATAAAGGTCCTTTGTTGGCAGTATGTTCTTTCCCTATCGTTAACATATTATAAACTCTTCTCTCTCTCTCTCTCCCCCTCTCGTCTCCTGCTCTCTCATCGGCTCTCTCCTCTCGTCTCTGTTAATTCTCTCCAAACTGGTTTATTTTGCTAAGAAGATTCCTAGTGATTGTTTCGAAATTCCCTGTTTTAGTTTTGCTTTCCGCTTTGTTCTTAATCAAAATTGTGTGTTTACTACATGCAAAACTGCAAACCCCACTTCGTGTTCCCATTTCACTTCTGAATGTATACATGTCTGCCAAAGCTTTTTTTTTTTTTTTTTTTTTTAAGTTAGTCTGTTTAAGGTGCTCATCCACACTTGTCTCACCTTGCCAGACAAGGACCCGAACGAAAAAAGCACGGCATTGCTCCATCATGTTATACCATGGAAATGAAGATCACATTAGCATCAATCACCATCCGCATTATATTCGCAGCAGCACATCATCATCATCGTCATCTCATCAGTCATCCATCATCATCATCATCATCATCTCAACTCATCATCTCATATCATACCATCATATCACCATCAACCATCATCATCATCTCCTCATCTCATCATCGTCGTCTTCCGTCGTCGTCGTCGTCGTCGTCGTCGGGGCGTCGTCGGTCATCTTATTATCAC